>PVKC010011668.1:0-24258 GCA_004027635.1 Crocidura indochinensis | reverse complement strand
TTTTTTTTTTTTTTTTTTAGCAAACAGAATTACCTGGAATGATGGCCTTTCAGAAACTTTATGGAAAAGCCCACCCTGGCTGGCACTCCTATGTGCATTATTTTTTTTTTTTTAACACTCAGCACTTGGCTCTTCTTCAGAGGGACTCTGGGAGCCTTGACATATGCCACAGTTGGGTTTCAGTTCAAAAAGCTAGCACTGGGATTATTTATTTATTTATTTTTGGTTTTTAAATTTTTATTTTTTCCTATTTAAATGGCAGGGCAGGTGTCAAAGCGCTGGCTGGATCGGGTTTCCGAAAGAATGATGCAGCGAATTGATGATTGTCCAGCTGTCCAGTGAGAAAAACACTCTTAGTATTAACCTGACTTTTCCATCCCAAATACTATGTATTCTTACGTATCAGATTTTTGTTTGAAAGTGTGCACTGACACTTTTTATTTTCCCAAAGCCAGTCTTTTAAGGGTATTAATAGTAAAAAGCAACACACACACTGCACTTATTTTCATCCTGGTACCATTAGAAAATGTTGGGTTAGAACATCTGATCATTTCTTTTCTAAATTCTTGACTAAAATAATAGCACGGTAGCTTTTCCTTAGAAGTCTTGCATTTGTTACCTGTATAAAGTAATAATGAAGTTATCTCATATTTTTTGGGTGGGGGTGATGGGGTGAAGTGGGGAGGGACAAAGCATGATTTGCATTTTTTAGTGAAATTATAAAATTTTGAACCACTGCAGACTTACTCATTCATTTGGTCTCGGAGCTATTATTGTGGAAAATTAATAAGACACTTTTTCTTCAATAGAATGCTGTTGTGGGAAGGAAAGTGTTAATATGGGACTCTTTTTTTTTTAATTTTAATTTTTATTTTATTCCCAACTTGTTAGGTAGATTGCAAGCTTGTTGCCTTTGAAAGCTGTCAGTGCCTGTGAATTTGTTGGTATCGGTTCTAATGGATCTGAGAGTCTTAATGCCCCTATTGACTTTCTGTTTTTAAATTTTGCTTGCTGCCCTGGTTGCTGTGATGTCACCACCCATCGCTAGACTGTTCGCCATGGATTTCCCTATCAACCCTCAGCCTTGGCCTTCGATCCTGTACAGAAGATCCTGGCAGTAGGAACACAGACTGGTGCTTTAAGGCTGTATCCTTTCATGCCATCTTTGAACACTTTATCAATATATATTCTCCCCAGTAACTCTGTGTTGCCTATTCCTGTTTAATTTTAAGTATATGGTCCGAGCAAGTCCTTGTTTAGGTGAAAATGATGTGATGTTGCCTCATCCCTGGGTTTTACAGAGCTACTTCAGGTTTTACGTTTCAGTGATGTTTCTCAGCTCCCAATTTTTTAGTGAAACATATACCCACAGAAAGGTGTTGAGTTTTGCTCTAGTAACTTCTCTTTTTAGGAAGCTAGAAGTTTCTAAAGGAACATCCATACGAGTCAGAATGGAATGTTATTGGATGAGATTTAAGCATGGTAGCACTGAGCTCCTTGTGTTTTAAGGAATATTTTTTCATGGTAGATGATGGATTTGTCACCGATTTATTTAGATGAATTGGACTTTGAATTTAACTTTGGTTATTTCTGTCATTCCTCTAGAAAATCATATGCAAACTACAGATGCCATTGGTTAATTTCACATAAATGTTTGGGAGTATTGTTATTTCTAGAAGTTTTAGAACTTTTTGTTAATATATTACAAATTAATATATGTATGCTTGTATATATATATATATATATATATATATATATATAAATGGTTAGGTTACCTTTGTATACTCTTAGTGTAGTAAAATTATCTTTCCTTTTATGCGTGAACTAGTGTTGTAATAGTTTTTTTTAGACTGCTGTGTCATTCAATTTCATTTCTTTGGTTGAATAGTAGAAACTATGTATTCTTTTGAACTAGTTATGAAAACTCGTGTTTGCTTTTATTTTGACATTGATATAACTAACCATGATATTTAACTATGTTGAGTTAATGTGTTAGTAATAAACAGACAAAAAATAAAGATGACCTCACAGGCATTATTATTGTCAAAAAAAAAAAAAAGAAAAATGACAAAATGAGAGAGGTTCCTAACTTCTGAGAAGAGAGAGGGGAAAAGAATTTGTGCTAAGACATGTGCCTTGCCTTTTCTTGGTAATCTTTGAAAAATCTTTTCAAAGACTTACTATATAGTATCAAGACATGCCTCCAGTTGCATTTGTGAATTAGTGTGCTATTTTCATATCGCTAATAAAGATTTTCAGCTGGGTCATTGAACTTTACTAAGTGAAATCTCCCATTTCTTGTAAATTTAAGTAGTATACTCTTAGCTCTAATGGTAAAAATCTGAACCGGCTCAGTCTTAAGTCTTAAGAATTCTAAGTCAGTATTTCTAAAGGGCTCACGATCATAACCGAGTGAGATATTCTTGGGCTTCAGTTGCTGAGAAATTTTTATTCTTAAGCTTCATGATCAATTCTTTCTACATTAGGGTTCCTGTTCTAACCTTGTGGAGACAAGAGGAAGGTTGATCTCCTTAGAGTGGGTGCCCTGTAATCATGGAAACTGGTGGGTGACAAGAGTTGTTCATTGCTGCATCTAGTTGTGTTGTTTGGAATCCATAGTTTATATCCCATCAAGAGAATTTTAATCACTTGATTAAAAATCAAAGTTGAATTGGCTCATACTTTTTTGCCTTTTAAATTGCTTCACCCCCCCCCCCCCTTCTTTTTTGGTCTTGTTTCCAATAGAATCTCAATTTTTTTCACGGGGAATAACTTTTTTCACTTTCTTTTAACCATTGGTCTAATATAATTGTGAGAACCACCAGAAAGTTTCATTCTATAAAACCAAATATGTATTTTAAGCAGTACTTTTAACTCAGTGCATTTGTTAATTAACCCCTTGACACAAAAGGGAGGACCAAAGGTTAAGCTTAATACCTCCTGCCCAATGAAATCTGCAATTAGGTGTCCAAAACGATCAGTTTTATGTGATTTTTTCCAGATAAATATTTTTATAGATAAAACCATATGAATGAAAGTGAATCTAAGTTGTAGTTTATAATCATACTCTCAGTAAAAAATATCTTTTTAGAAGAAATCAGGAAAAATATTTACCAAATCCTTTTCGCTTTCTTCTTATTTTTTTATGAGATTTATATGAAAATGAGAGTGGTAAATTAGTTTGCCTACCATTAATACCACCTAATCATTCCTTTTGTTAGGCTTAAGGAGACTTGCTGGCTTTATGATGGCTCTGCTTTATGGAAAATGACTAAGGTCTTTTTTATTTTTATGTGATTCTCCACATATTTGAGTTAAGATATGGGTCATTTACTCTGTTCTTTCTTATATTCAACACTACATTCAACATCTAAAATACGTATTTTCTACCCTGTTGTTTGTTACTTTCCAAGTAATCTAAATATTTGGACATTATAGATTCTAATTTTAGTACTCCATATTGGTTTAACATTCGGACATTTTTTCTATCTAACAATTGTTTTTCAAAAGAAAAAGACCAAAAGGTCTGTCTTCATTGTCTTCTTCTCTTAGACTCTTGAAATCTGTCATACATTGATCACAAAGGATATTTTAGAGCAGAAATACTATCTAGATCCAAAATCCTTTATTTCATTGAACTGCAGAGGACAAAGCAGGCAATCGAAAGGTAGGATTGGACTATTAGAATTTCAAAAAGACTATTTTACTTGACTAACAGGATGACTAAGTAATGTTGGTAGACTATTCTCATCAGTCTGTCTGCTTTGAGGTTACAATAAAACACAGGCAAAAAGCATGAGTAAATTTTATCTGATAAATGATTTTGGGTAAGAATTGATGAAAACCTGAATTCTGAAAAAACATTTTGCCAAAAATCAGAGGAAAAAATTTAACGTATATATATAGTAATATGATGCGTAGCAGTTGGCTTATATCATTAAAAATCTGCCTCAGATTCAGTCTTTTTGACTTCTGGTGCAACTAGGAGGATGGATGGGCAAGAGACAAGTGTAATTTTATAGACCAAATTATGTAGTAGTTAACATTATTATGATTTTAGGGCCACAGAGTAAATAGGCTCATTTGAGTAATCTGGAGGTCTGACCTATTGGGATAATTTGATTTAACTATTCTCATGGGTATGTAAAAGAACAAAAATCCACTGGGCCACGAGATTGCTCAGTGGGTCTGAGTGCAGACTTTGCACCAATAGTTTGCATTCAGGAAGTCAGGAGTCTGTCCCAGCACTGCATGGTCTCCTGAAACTCACCAGAGGTACCCCTAAATACTGAGAAGAGAATAACCCCTGAGAGCACCCTTGGGTATTGCCCAGAACTCTGAATAAAAGTTAACTATAGAATAATATTTCAAGCAAGGGCTGCTGTTTTCTTTATCTGCAATTGTGATTACTAGTGTAATTTTGATTTGCTTTGTATTGTATTCTAGCTATGGAGTAGATTAACTTTTTCATGTTCATTTTAATATGATTTTTGTTTTTTGGTTTTGGTGCCACAGTTTATGGTTTGGGTGCTGAAACCTGAGTCAGCCACAAGCATCACACACAGACACACAGACACACACACACACACACACACACACACACAGACACACAGACACACACACACACACACACACTATTTTTTATTGAAGCACAATGAGGTCATATTTTGAGGAATGGATATTTCAGGCACCAAGCAGAAAAATGGAATTTTAAATTTAGTGAATTCATTTTTATTAGAATTAGCAAAGAATATCATTTATTATGTGTTGGACATGTGGAATATTTTGTATAATAGGCAGTCTTTGCTTTGACCAGGCATGGGCAATTTTAGATTGCAGTGTAATGTTGTTGAATGGAGACTTATAAGTGAAGTCTGTATCTTGGTGTTTATTTAACTAGCACTTTAGTGTTGCATTAGATGATAAATTGTGCCCTAAATTCTGGCCACTGAAGAATGATATGCCCTTGGATTAGTTTTTATTTTTTAAAACAAAGGGCATTTACATATGATTTCTTCAGGAAAAAAATTCTTTGATTCTGAGTAATTTTCTGTGTATTTTAGGTGAGTACACAAAAGAGATGGAAATGTGATACTTCTTTTCAATGTCTCCAGCCCTAATGGATCAGAATGAATGACATCAGCAAAATTAGAGAATTATTAAGCAAGTCAAATCACAAGTTCCTTCATTTTATTTGATGTCATTTTCGCACATCAGTTGCTGAGACTCAGCTTGTCATGGAAGAAGTGCGAAATTAGCCTAACATAAACTTTTGGTTAAAGAAGAGGAAAGGGAATCATTCTGGCAGTTCTGGTAGAATTTTAAAGATGCTGACTGGAATAGTGATCCTGGAGAACTGTGATTTTTTTTTGTTTGTTTGTTTTTTGGGTCACACCCAGGGGCGCTCAGGGTTACTCCTGGCTCTATGCTCAGAAATTGCTCCTGACAGGCGAGGAGGACCATATAGGATGCTGGGATTCGAACCATTGACGTTCTGCATGAAAGGCAAATGCCTTACCTCTGTTGCTATCTCTCGGGCCCCAAGAGAACTGATTTTAACCTACACTTTCTGGGTGGTTTTCAGTGATGAATCTTTGCAGTTCTAAGGAAATGCTGATGGGAAGAAAGTATAATTTTTAGGACAATTGGGGGGACATGGAGTCATGAATGAAAAGAATAGACCAAGTGAAATGTCATGGGGACTATTAATATAAAGAGATAGTAAAGTGGATCCAAAATGGGAGTAGCAGAAAAGGAGCTAGAGAGAGTAATTACAAACTGAAGAGGATGTATTTTGCATATATTGCATGAAGCTATCACAAAGACATACTGAAAAGCTGTAGAGACAGTGGTAGAGGTATGGTGAGTTTGGAATTATATCATCTTTCAATTTGTCATATTGCTATTTTGAGCAGGTAGCCTAGATATTTTAACATGAGCATGGATGCAGTTTTACATCAGTTGTCCTTTTGGATAAATCCTTGGTAGTTTCCTGTATTTTTGATTGAATGATACTTGTTTCAAGTCACTTGATTTTATTTTCCTTCACTTACTGTTGGTTTCATAATTTATCCTGGTGGCTATCATTTGGGTTGGATAATCAACACATTATAGCCTATGTAATATTTTTGGTCCTTCCCGTTAGGAATGCTAGAGTTCTTTATGCTGTCTATATGGCAGCATGAATGTCCTCTCCTCTACCTCTGCATATGTGTGCATATATACTTACACACATCCACTCACTCTCCTACTGTATGTGTACAGTACACAGTTCTCTTCTATATATATATACACACTTCTCTTATGTGTCTACCTATGCGTGTTCTCAAATACGTGTAAACACACAATATGTCTACACACATCTCTTGCTTACTCACATTCTCTTGTATGCACACATACTTATGTGCACACACATTCACTTAAACATGTACACACACTTTTCATATGCGTATACACACTTCATATGCATGCACACACTTCCGCTCTGTTTTTTCCTGGATCTTCTAGTTGATTCTAGAAGATGTACTTGGCCCAAGTTCTTTGCCCGTTAGTAGGAGTAATGCTGATATTAATGAAATTAATATCTGAACAAATAAAATTATTCATATGTGTAGCTTCTTAAAAGTTGGAAGATGATTTTGGAAACATTCTATGTATGATCCCCTCATTAATATGAATGATAGTTATTAATATGGCAGGTTCTGATTCTGATTTTAATGTCCTTTATTTTTTTTCCAGCAAATCACAGATGGAGACACCTAGTTTTCAGACAGTATGTAGGGAATCCTTAATTTTATTTCTTTTGGTAGCTAATAGAGTCTTTGAAGAAATAGTGTATTTAGAATGGTTTTGTTCTTCCTGACTGTACTGTGTAAAATTGCTGTGCAGATGTAATAAAATAGTACATGTGAAACTTTTATAATTAGTACTTTATAAATAAATGATTACTGATTTTTCACTTATAAGAGGACATTAGAATGTTTGACTTTCTGCTTATTATTTTACAAAAAAATAATTTCGGAAAAAAGATTTGGAAGTAGGATCTTTGTTCAAAGTAGTTAAATGTGGAACAGTTTAGCTAGAAGTTGCCAAAAACGCTTTACCTACTTTTCTTCTGTTCATAGAAAACACTGGGAGAATTCTAATTCTTTGGAATTCTAGATAGAGAAGAGGAAAGGAAATTTGGAATTACTTTTACTTTCTATTCTTTGCTCTTCATTGAAGTGAATTTTGTGTGGAAGGAGAGTAATATATAATGAGTAATATGTTGATGATAGGTTGTGACTCCTATATAGACTTATACTATATGTATATTTATTTTACAAATTACAAGAAAAGGCTATCTTTTTGGAAGCAGTTATGTTTATTGTATTTAATTTTGTAGGGATACAAGTTGTGATAGAAAAATGAAGGAATTGGGGCCAGAGAGATGGTATGCTTGCCTTGCATGGGGCCCACCTGGTTCAGTCATGGGCATCCCATAGAGCCCTGAGCTCTGCTAGGAGTCATTTCTGAGTGCAAAATGAAGGAACGGAAAAGGTTATGTTAATTATTAGGGAACCACACCTGTTTGATTGGTATTTCTTCTTTTATTAAGGTAGTTTTTTTTTTTATTTCTGTTGGATATTTTTTGTTGTCCATCTTCCTTTGTGGTTTAGTTTTCTTTTAAAATTGCCACCTGATTTTTCTGTCCTAAGCAGAAAGGGATTTTGGAGGAATTTCCTTTCCATTCCAAGATTTGTGGGTTTTTTTTTGTTTTGTTTTGTTTTGTTTTGTTTTTTGTTTTTTGGACCACACCCAGCGGTGCTCAGGGGTTACTCCTGGCTGTCTGCTCAGAAATAGCTCCTGGCAGGCACAGGGGACCATATGGGACACCGGGATTTGAACCAACCACCTTTGGTCTTGTATCGGCTGCTTGCAAGGCAAACGCCGCTGTGCTATCTCTCCGGGCCCACAAGATTTGTGTCTTCAACTTTAGGGTAATTTGCTTAAACAGCTAAAATTTCTGGACTTGAGTTTCCATTCTTGTAAAATCAGGAAATTGGAATGCATGATTTTCAAGAGTACTTTCTAGCTCTAAGATTTAGAACTTTTTTTTTTTTTTCCTGTGGCAGATTTGGGAATGTTTTGTTTGGGGCAGCCCTGTCCAAGGTGATCTGATTGGTTGTTTAGAGTCCCTGTCAAAGGTGATGAAGTGCTGAACTTGTATGTATTCGTCAACTACATTCAGAATCCAAGTCAATGAATGCAAATGTTAACTTTTATTTATAAAATGGACCTTCAGAAAGCATGGGAATAGCAACCATTTTTCATTGTTAAAACAGCAGAATTCATATTGAATGCAAAGATTACTGGCAGTTAAGTTACATTTTCTATCTAGGTGGAACCTGAGATGCCTCATGATGTAGGAAATTTGGGGCATTTAAAAAATACATAGAATTTTATTTTTCATTTCTAGGAGTTAATGATTAGGATGCAAAATTGAAATGAAATAACTTAATTCTGTGCTTAATCACATGCTTTTTTATTGATTTTTATTATAAGACTTTTTAATATAGGGACAATTTCCCTTGAATTGCAGAAATGTTGAGTTTAGAATTTTATAATCGTATATAAAATTTAATAGTGATAATGGGAAATGTACATATAAATACTTGGACTATGGTGCTATCTCTGAGTAAAAGATATGCTTTGGTTGTTTGAGCTTTAACATCATGTATTAAAATGACACATAGTTTACAAGAAGAAAATTAATATTTGCGGTATAAGTTTTGATGTGTAGTGTTTAAATGTGAATTCTCTGTCCTTATTTGACACAGTGTCATTACCAGAAGTTTTACTCAGGAATTCAGATTAATGAAACGTTTTAAATTTGACCTAAATTGATGTGCATCTGTGTAAACATATACAAAATTACATAAAGAGAATAATTTTTATTATATACGACTTTCAGCTTTGAATTGTATTGAATTCTATTGTAGTTTTGGTGTGTGTTTAATGTCCTTGATTGAACTCTGGACCTCACACATAGGTGACAGGTGCTCTACCATTGAGCTAAGTGCCCAGCTCCTATTAAGATAGATTTTATTTTATATATTATTTTTGGTTTGGGACTAACTACACACAGCAGTGCTCAGGACTTAACTCCTGGCTGTACTCAGGGATCACTCCTGGTATGATAGGGGACCATATGGGGTACCGGGAATCACTTAAAATTTAATTTTTTGTATAACCATTTTTATATGACTAATACCCTGTAAATCAGTGGTCCTCAAACTACGGCCCGCAGTCCACATACTGTATTTGTTCCCATTTTGTTCCTTCACTTCAAAATAAGATATATGCAGTGTGCATAGGAATTTGTTCATAGTTTTTGTTTTTACTATAGTTTGGCCTCCAACGATCTGAAGGACAGTGAACTGGCCCCCTGTTTAAAAAGTTTGAGGACTCCTGCTGTAAATATTAATACATAAATTTATATGTTGAAACATTATAGTAGTGATATTATTTTTTAAATAAATGATCTACAGTATATGAGAAAGATATAAGATGACAAGCAGAATTAGTCAGTATCCTTGTATTATTAGGAGTCCAGAAACTAAACAACACTCTATATAATTATGAAATAAAAACAGAACAGGACTGGAGCAACTGTAGAGTGATACTACAGTATTATTCTTGTACAGATCATACAAGATAATTTAGGTGCCAGGATCAAATCCACAGCTTTGGATATGTAAGCAGGTGTACCACCACTGATTGTGTTCCAGCCCCATATAGGTTCTTAAATGATCAATTTAATCTGTTCTGTGGTCATCTGTAGAGAATCTAGAAGATGCTTGTAAAGTAGTGAAGAACTAAATCTTCAGGTCATGAATCAGTAGATTTTTTTCCCCAAAGAATTAGAGTAAATTTCTGTATTCTATGATGGAACAGCTCAACTCTGCCTATGTAATAAAAGCCTCCATATACAGTATGTAAATGAAGGAGTGCATCTGTTTCAGTAAAACTTTTTTAAAGATAAGCAATGCCTTTCTTTAGTTTTAGACAGTCCCTCTTTGTAACTTAATTGTGGAAGGAATTACTACTGACCTTTTGATAGTCCTTTGGTAAAACAAATTCTCATATCTGCTTAAAGTTAACCCTTTAGTCATTTTTAGATATTCTCAAGTATCTCAGATATGTTCTAGAAAGATAGTAAATTCTTTTTTTTTTTTTTTTTTTTTTTTTTTTAGTTTTTGGGCCACACCCAGTGACACTCAGGGGTTACTCCTGGCTATGCGTTCAGAAGTCGCCCCTGGCCTGGGGGACCATATGGGGCACGGAGGATCGAACCACGGTCCGTCCAAGGCTAGCGCGGTAAGGCAGGCACCTTACCTCCAGCGCCACCACCCGGCCCCAAGATAGTAAATTCTTAATGGATTTACATCTGTATATAAAACGTAAGGATTTTAATTTTTTGACTTATGTATTGTTGGAATTATAGTTAGTAATGGTAATGATAATATTGAAGTATTCAGTTTGGCAAGTCTTAATTAAAAGCACAGTAAAAACTTGATTTTTTTTTTTTTTTTGGTTTTTGGGTCATACCCGGCAGTGCTCAGGGGTTACTCCTGGCTCCATGCTCAGAAATCACTCCTGGCAGGCACGGGGGACCATATGGGGCACCGGGATTCGAACCGATGACCTTTTGCATGAAAGGCAAATGCCTTACCTCCATGCTATCTCCCAGGCCCCAAAACTTGAGTTTTTAAAATGATTTCATTAGTAGTTAAGTGGATCTATTCCGTTACTTTCAAGATTGGCATTGCTATAAGCATGTTATGATTTCTTTCATGCACGCACATTTTGATTAGAAAGTAACTCATTTTCTTTCTTTTTTTTTTGAAAGTAACTCATTTTGATCTGTGAGAAAAAAAACTAAAAAAGGAAATATTATGAAGCTTTTCTAGAAGCAAAATCAGGTGCACAGTTATCTTTCGTAAGATCATTTAGTCTGCTCCTTGTTAGAAAGAATATACAGAGTGCTTTAGTTGGAAATTGAAATATTTCATTTTTGAAAGAATTTTATAGTTATGTACAACATCATGCTCCTATCATATATATGATAGAATAGAAATGCTTTGCCCATATATTTATATATGTCTGTGTGCATGCATGTGTGTATATACATATATGTCTATGACACATATACATATATATGTGTAATTTCACTCAGTGAAAAGACCACTTCTCTCGGGCTGAGAGAAGTACAGTATTTTGACCAGCTTTGGTTTCCAGCACAACCTTGAGCATCACAGGTTTATGGATAGTCTTTGTAGCCCAAGAGGTACCCCTCGTGTGACTCTGGAGTTCCCTAGCATCGCCTGGGCCAGGGATCTGCAAACTTTAAGACAGTGGCCCTCAAACTACAGCCCGCGGGCCACATATTGTATTTGTTCCCGTTTTGTTTCTTCACATCAAAATAAGATGTATTCAGTGTACATAGGAATTTGTTCGTAATTTTTGTTTTTACTGTAGTCTGGCCCTCCAATGGTCTGAGGGACAGTGAACTGGGCCCCTGTTTAAAAAGTTTGAGGATCCCTGCTTTAAGACATAAAGAGCCACTTGGACTTCTTTCCAAGGAAAAAAAACCATCACAACATGTAAAACAAATATAGCACTGCATATTGTTTCTTATTTAATGCTATATACAGGATCCTGCAGTTAGCTGTCAATCTGAAGAAAAAAAAATTCTCACTTAACAATGTAAATATATTTGTGGAAATTAATAGCCAATTAAATTTTTTTTTTTTTTTTTTTTTTGGTTTTTGGGCCACACCCAGTGGCGCTCAGGTGTTACTCCTGGCTATTCGCTCAGAAGTCGCTCCTGGCAGGCACGGGGGACCATATGGGGAACTGGAGGATCGAACCGTGGTCCGTCCTAGGCTAGCGCAGGCAAGGCAGGCACCTTACCTCCAGCGCCACCGCCCGGCCCCCCAATTAAAATATTTAAGTGATACCACTCCCTGTCCCGATGCTATAGGCCCTTCTGTCAAAGTTGTGGCAAAGCTTCAAAAGAGCTGCAGGTTGCCGACCCCTGATCTGGGGTATCCTTGGCACTCTATGGTCTGAGCTGCATCTTGTGCTTTGAACTATTGACCTGTCACTGCTGGAGGTCCCACTATAGTACTTTGGAGCCTCCTCTCCACACCAAAATGAGCATTGTTATAAAATAACTTAGATTCACTTAAAATGGAGGATGTAAGAGCTTTTGAACTAAGTAAATAATGGATAGTTTGGTTTTACAATAATCTTTATTTGAAAATTAAGATTTGCTTAACACATATTACAAAACACTGCCTTAGAAATTACACAGTGGTTATTGTGAAGGAGCAAGGTTTTCTTTTTAAAATAGGGAAGGCTTTCAGTGTTATTTCCTTCTTAGTAAGTGCAATCTCGAACTTCTGGAAGCCTTTCCTGGTGAGGTTGTCGGTTGGCGAGTGATTAACTCTGCTGCCGTTTCTTGAAAGTGTATAATCTTTTCTTGTGATGGCAGCACCTCTTGTTTTTTTTTCCACAGCAGTACTCTGCCAAAGCTGACTATAAATCTAGTGGTATCAGCCACATTGCAGTACTTTCTCCTAAATTGCTTTCCTTTTGTGTGTGTTTTTTTCTTTTTCTTTTTTGAAAAGGAGAAAAAATGTTGGAACAGGCCTTTCATCTATTCAGTCTTTGTGCTTTATTTTATGATGATACATATGATATATATACATATAATGATGCATATATATGTGTATATGTATACACACATATAAATATAAATAATATAAATATATATATTTTTTGTTTTGTTTTGGGGGCACATCTGGTGATGCTCGGGCTACTCCTGGCTATGTGCTCAGAAATCTCTCCTGGTTTGGGGGACCTTATGGGATGCCAGGGATCGAACCGAGGTCCAGTTCTGGGTCAGCCATGTGCAATGCAAATGCCCTATCACTGAGCTATTGTTCTGGCCCCTGATACATATTTTTTAAAAAAAATTTACTTTACCATACTTGAGAAAAGAACTTGGTCAATATTTATCTAATATGGATGCTGTGATTAAAAACTTGTTTAGTTGTAGACATTTTACTGTGTGAGATTGCATTCCTTCCTGTTTTACAGATTTCAGACAATGTTGAGCAAGAATTGTTCATTTAAAAGTATACATGTGTAAGGGGCAGGAGAGATAGCATGAAGGTAAGGCATTTGCCTTTCATGCAGAAGGTTATTGGTTCAAATCCTGGCATCCCATATGGTCCCCCGAGCCTGCCAGGAGCGATTTCTGAGCGTGAAGCCAAGAGTAGCCCCTGAGTGCTGCTGGGTGTGACCCAAAAACCTAAAAAAAAAAAAAAAAAAAAGGTATACATGTATGTATAGAATGATAGATTAGAAGTCATTATAAGGAACTGTAATTCTAGGTGTAGTTCCTTTTGACTCCTTCAGAGGTAATCCTAACTGCAAAACAGTGGTCAACTAGAATATTTTCAGCAACTCTAACTTGTAAATAATGAGATAATTTTTATTTAGAGTAGCTGCAGAATAAATATCTAAAGGCATATTTCAGCCTACCTAATACAATGATCATATATTAAACTAATTGTGGCAATATTTTTGTTTAGATTTTTGTTTTTTACATTGAAGGCAATTGACTGACAATTTTTCAAATACTATTGGACATTTCTTACAAAATGCTATATCCTTTTAAAGGAAGTTTTAAATGCTTAAAAGAAGCACACTTCCATGCTTGATTTTATTATTTTTTCTTTTTGTTGCAGAAATGATATACATTCCAGTTCTACTTTCATAGTAGACTAGTTGAACATTAGAATGGTCAGTTAGCAAATTTAAGTATGTCTGCTTTATAATCTCAAACATGCTAGCTTCATTCTTAATATATTAATGTTTTAACACACAAAAGTTTTTTTTTGTTCCACCCCAACACATAGTTTTTTTTAATTAAATTTTCTAATTAATAAGTTTTAATTGCATTACCATGAGCTACATAGTAACAAATTTGTTCATGATTGAGTTTCAGTCAGTCCTTGTTCCAACACTTTTCTCTTCACCTGTCAGGAATGTCACCATTTACCCTCTTGCCACCCCTCCCCTCATCTGCCTCATACTTTGATTATTTTTATATTTGGAGCAGTTTTAAAGTTCACATTGAATAGAAGGTACAGAAATTTCCTATGTTTCATACCCGTGTACCTATCCAATATATCTTTCCCGTTATCTGTATTCCCTTAGTGGGGTCATCCATTTGTTAGAATCAGTGAGTCAGCAGTGAATCATAATGATCATACTAAGTCTACAATTTATATTAGGTTTTACCCTTTGTTTTGAAGATAATGCTCTTTAATTCCCAGTGAGATATGTAAAAAAGTTTTCTTTCCTTAAAAGTTTTCCCTATTTTTCCCTAATTATCCCTTTCTCTCAGTGACTCCTGACAGCTCCTGATCTTTTGTTTCTTTTTTGTTTCCTGGGCCAGACCTGGAAATGCTCAGGGTCTACTCCTAGCTCTGTGTTCATGAGTCTCATCCAGTGGTGCTTGGGGGACCATATACCAAACTGGCCTAACTCAGGCCAGCTACATGTAAGACAAGAGCCTTAATCCTTGTACAGTCTCTATGGTCAAATTCCTGATGTGCTGCTGCTCAGGCCTCTTGGTGCTGGGAATTATCTGGGTTATTCAAGTGGTTAGTTTTTTCCAGAGCTACACCTGGAGTTCCTCAGAAGTCCATCCATGTGGTTCTGGACATTCAATTAGAGTTGGTGACTATGTCAGGCATGCACCTAGCTTTTTCCAGGCCCCGAATTTTGTCTTCTTACTTGTGGAATTTTAGAGTTCTTTATATACTTGGGGTAATATGTTCTCTGATTTGTATTTTGCAGACATTTCCTCCAAATCCATTTCTTCTCATGTTCTTTATACTGAGCAAAACATTTTAAGTTTTAATGAAGTCCAGGATTCAGCTGTTTGTTTTATGGATCAAGCTTTTGTTGTAGGATCAGTAAACAGAGACATTCTGGTTTCTTTCTGTTTTTTTTTTTTTTTTGGTATTATTAATATACTTATTTAAGCACCATGATTACAATCATGTTTGTAGTTGGGTTTCAGTAATAAAAAAGAACACTAGTGCAACCTTCCCACCATGAATGTCCTCCCCCCAATCTTCCTCCTCCTGCATCCCCTGATTGTCTTAGAGACAGGCATTTCTTTCACTCACTACTATTATCATGATAGTTGTTAGTGTAGTTATTTCTTTAACCGCACTCACCAATCTTTGTGGTAAGTTTCATATTATGAGTTTATCCTTTCAAACTTTATTGTCTCTGAGTATTATTACCATGCTATCTTTTATTTTTCTTAATTTCCACAGATGAGTTATTCTGGGTATATCTCTCTCCCTCTGACTTATTTCAAGAAGTATAATAGATTCTATGTCTGCTCATGTATAGGAAAATTTCATGACCTCATTTTTCCTGACAGCTTCATAGTATTCCATTGTGTATATGAACCACTGTTTCTTTAGCCACATATCTGTTGTTGGACATCTGGGTTGTTTTCAGATTCTGCCTATAATAAATAGAGCTGTAATGAACATAGGCTTCCAGAGGGCATTTTTGTATTGTGTTTTGTATTCCTCGGGTTGGGATAGCTGGATTATATGGGAGCTGAATTTCCAGTTTTTTGAAGAATCTCCATATTGTTTTCCATAAAGGCTGGACTAGACAACATTCCCACCAGCAGTAAATGAGAGGTCCATTCTTCCCACACAGCACTGATTATTTTTGTTATTTGTGAATTGTGCCATTTTTGTGATGTGAGATGGTACCTTATTGTTGTTTTGATTTGCATCTCCCTGATGATTAATGATGTGTAATATTTTTTGTGCTGTTTGGCAATTTGTATTTCTTTTTTGAGGAATTATCTGTTCATTTCTTCTTTCTATTTTTTTAAGGAGTTTGATTTTTTTCTTGTTAAGTTATGTCAGTACCTGGTATATCTTAGATATATCTGATGGGTATTGGGTGAATAGTTTCTCCCATTCTGTGGGTGGCCTTTGTATTTTAGTCACTCATTCCATTGAAGTAAGGTGTTTCTCTGCTTAATATAGCCCTATTTGTTTATCTCTGCTTCCACTTGTTCGGACAGTGGTGTTTCCTCCTTGAAGAATCCTTTAGTTTCAGTGTCATGGAGTGTTTTACATATGTGTTCGTTGCAGGTCTGATATCGTCTTTAATCCATTTGGATTCTATGTTGACTTCTAATCTTGTATTCTTGCATTTTACTTTCAGTCTGTGCCCCTTTTGGAGTTTGTTTTTTGTGAAAAGGGTATATGTTTTTGGTCCAGATTTCTTTCTGATAACCTGTTCATAGAATGGAAATGCTTCTGAACTCTGAGGATTAGATTTTACTTTGTCAGTGAGCTGTGTTTTTGGATTGTGGGCTTTCATACTGCCTCAGTCCCTCCTTGCTGCTACTCTTGATTGAGACTGGGTGACTTGAGTAGGTTTGGGGCTCAGTGTCTTCTATACTATCATCCCCAGACTGTTCAGTCTCTATTAGTGCACGCTCTGCTCTCTTCTCTGAGGACAGAGAAGAATGTTCAGTGTATTTAAAAAGTTTGCTGCCCCTTTTTTCTTGCTGGAAGCAGAATAGTTATTTTTCTTCTATTAGCTGCGAGAAAACCTGGCAGAGCTCTTGGAAGTAATGCTGCTAAAGCGTAGAGCCTTCCCCACCCCACCTCAATCCCAACATGTACCACCTTCCCTAGAAATTTCTGACCCTTTCTTAGATCTACTTGAAACCTCCTGTAATTCATCACTTAGAAGTTTTTCTACTTAGACAACCTTTCTTGCTGAGAGTTTTCTGCTGGTTGGTTTCCTGAGTAAGTTGTAATTCTTTGTTGCAGAGACACATTAGGAAACATAAGACTGTTGGGAATTGATGGGCAGAGGGCATCTGACTTATAAGGATATAAAAAGAGTTCTAGATCTTTAGCTAATTGTCTTTTACACTTATTAAAAAGAAAAATGGTAATTTCATAATTTAATTCTTTCTGGACAAGGAACTTGACATCTATTATTTTTAGGTGTTTTCATGAAGGCTTTATAATTGATGTTTATTAAATAAATGAAAATATGGAAAAATGATACTTCCAAATGATTATTTGACAAAAGCTTTGTATTATTTCATTTATAGCTCACAAAATGAAATATTTTTCGTTATATTATATGATGATGCTTCACTGAGCTCTCCTTATACATATATTCCTATCAAGTTATAAGAAGCTAGTTCAAAATTGAAATATTGAATTATTAGAAATTTGGAAAATAAGATCTACAATGAGAAATTAGAGTCATTATTTGATTTGAGAAAAGGAAGTCTGAGGACTTAAAGAGTCATGTATTGATCTATGAGAAATTATGCTTCTTATTACTTTGAGCTTCCAGTATTTTCCAGTTTTTTAACCACGGTTCTATGTTAGAATTATTAATGGAGATGGTAAAAAACAGATAATCTAACAAGAAGCAATGAATTGCATATAGTGTCCAAATAAATATATGCCTGGATGGATTTCTTCTCCAGAGATTCTGGCTCACTGGAATGAAGACTTCTTTGTGATTTGTTTGTTTTTTGTTTTGAAACTATTGATGTATTGATGTATGAGAGGTGATACTGGTGCAGTAGGCCAGGCTTGGTAACATTTTTCTTAGGGTGTTCTGTGGCAGATATCCATGCGCAGTGTTGCCTGTGTGGAGAGGTGGTCATTTTAAAGCAATCATCAGATCTTGGAGTGAATTTATAATTTATCCATGAGGAAATTTGCTTGTGTTTAACTCTAGCATTGTCTTTTGAGACAGGGTTATGAAGCACTTATGCGTGAATACCATACAAATAAATGCAAAGGAACTAGGTTCTAGGATTAAGTGACATTGTCTCTACAGCTATCTATTTCTGGACATGAGTAGAAACAGAACAAAAGATTAGGAGTTTAGAGTATAGATTTATGCATGCAGGTAATCCTCATCTCTGTCAGGTTGCTAAAGGTGGTCACATATGAGGTCATGGATACATAGGCTGTTTTAACATTTAAGCAGATAACATTATCAGTTTACATATTTTCATATATTTTTCTGACAGTCTGCCTTAGAAATATATTTAAGATGGGTTGAATTTTCTAGAGTAGAATTAAAGTATGCTGTTCTCTTTTTAATTTGTTAACTAATTTTATTCCTCATAACAGGATGACATAGCAAAGCTCTCAGGTGCTAAGTGACTTCTTGTTTATGTTCACAGAGTCAACATAGAATTGATCTGATTCTTATGTGAATGTTTTCATCACTCTGTCTTCGCCATAGTATGATGATCTTTAGATTTTCTTGTTGCTTTTAAAAAAACAATCACCTAATCTTTTCAAGCTTAGGTCTTTAAAACTAAAAATCCTCTACCAACTTATTCACACAGTGGTAGGCTAGTGTTCAGCAATACTTTGGAGGTTTACTACAATACTTTGAGGCAGAAATTATCATTTGCTGAAAGTATAAAATTGTATTTAAAAGAAATGGTAATAGAACTTGGAGGAAATCTTTAGGGTTTGTAATGCATTAAAATGATGCTCTTAAAACAATTTGCCCTTAAAATTATTCTTTATGGGGCTGGAGAGATAGTACAGTGGTAGGGCATTTACCTTGCATGCGGATGACCCGGGATGGACCCAGGTTTGAGTCTGGCATCCCATATGGCCCCCAAGCCTGCCAGGAGCGATTTTTGACTCAGAGCCAGGAGTAACACTTGAGTTAAAAAAATATTCATGTTTTATTATCAGAATATCTATTTTCAAAGAGATTTACACTCACAGACTATTGTACAATTAAATGTCTATATAGTGCTATAGAAAAATTTACCAGCCACAAGTTTATAAAAAGTATATATCGTGCACAACTTTTTTCTTTTTTCTTTATTTTTATTTTGGTTTTTGGGTCACACTCAGCAGCACTCAGGGGTTATTCCTGGCTCTACACTCAGAAATCGCTCCTGGCAAGCTCGGGATCATATGGGATGCTGGGATTTGAACCACTGTCCTTCTGCATGCAAGGAAAATGCCCTGCCTCCATGCTATCTCTTTGTCCCCCTATTGTGCACATTTTATCTTTGCACTTTATACAATATAAATATATTTCTAAAAAATACATCGAATATCATCATTCTCTAATTGCTTTTTATTTTTTATATTTCCTCTATTATATTATACAAATATGACTGGATAAATAAACTAAGGTACATTCTGTATGTACAGTGGTATACTATGTAGTTATAAGGAGAAATTAAGTCGTGAAGTTTTCTTATGCATGGATGGATATGGAGAACATTCTCAGTGAAATGAGTCAGAGATAGCAATGGACATAGAATCATCTCACTTCTTTGTGGGATATAAAAAATAGTATGCTAATACCCAAAAAATAGAGACAATGTCCAGGAGGACTAGACATTGTGGTAGGAAACATGACACAAAGAGTGGGGGAGTACAATTAGAGCAAAGACTGGACCACTGTGATAATAATAGTTGAAAATGATCACTCTTGACAAGAAGTGGGTACTGAAAGGAGGTAAAATAATATGTATGGCACCCCTTCTGTAACCATATTGCAGACCATGGTGTTTAGGAGGGAATAAGGACAGAGGGGGAGGGAGGAAAGGATGGAGGGAGGAGGGAGGACTCTGGGACATTAGTGGTGAGAAATGGGTACTGGTTTAGGGATGGGAGTGGAACATTGTATGACTGAAATCATCAACAGCTTTGTAACTATTTCATAGTGATTCAGTCAGAATTGTATGTCTTAGAATTAAACAGCGAGGCAGTAACACATTTTTAAAAATTTTCTTTATTTGGGATATATACCTGGTGATACTCAGGGAACCATATAGGGTGCTGGGGATTGGATCCTGATTGGCCACATTACAGACAAGCATCCAACCTGCTGTTCTGTTGCTCCAGCTCTGAATAAGTACATTTTTAGATGTTGAAAGAATGCGAGACTTTCTTTACCAATTTTGGTGGTTGTTGACAGGAATTGATGGACAGATTTTCTGAGAAGATACATAATCTTTTAAAATAAAATAAGAAAGCCTTAACAATTTAACTGAGAATATTCCAGTACTGATATTGTCACATTTTTCATAATGTTATGGTTGTCAAAATATATTATAATAATACTGATAGTGGCAGTAGTGAAAACTTGTCTAGCAGCAAAATATAGGTAGGTTAGTAACTGTAGATAGATTGATATTCTTTACTGATAGTATAGTAGCAATTTCAGAAATGGGAACTATTAATCTGCTTATGTACTCACCTAATAAATGGTTGGATAATTGAATAAGTAGGCTCTCACTATACTGCTTTTTGTTTGTTTGTTTGTTTTTGGGCCACACCCTGCTTCGATCCAGGGTTATTCCTGGCTATGCATTCAGAAATTGCTCCTGGCTCAGGTGATGGAAATCAGGTCCATCCTGGGTCATCTGCATGCAAGGCAAATACCCTGCTGCTGTGCTATCACTCTGGCCCCACTATCCTATATTTTTATTGCATTTCTGAAGTGTGAGCTACTTTTGCATTAGAAAGTATGTGAGACATTGCCTTAGGTTTGTAGAAAGTCTGTTCATTCATTGATTGGGTTCATATGTATCCAGTGCCTGTTTTTTTTTTTTTTTTTTATCAAACACTATTCTGGCTCTGAGGGCAACATGAGGTTAATGTTCCTCTTACTCAAAGTCTTAACTTATATGGAAGATTTTCAAACCAGCCACACAGTTCAATGGTCCCTATTGAAGTAAACATGGAAGTGTCTATAAAATCCATTATAAATAAGGGGAAAACAAAAGGAATGGAATAGACTCAGTATGGTTATGGTCATGCTGAAGCCCAAACGAACTCACGTCTGTGAGAATAATTGGAAAACTTTTTCTTTTAAGCTATATTGGTTCTATAAAATGAACAGTAGTTGGCGGTATCAGTGAAACCTAACTGTCCAATTGCTATTCTATCTCTCCATAAGTTTTAGAGCCTTTGAGATTAGGGACTATGGTTTATAATCCCAGTTCTTTTTAAAGTGTTTAATTAAGAAAAAAGGAATGGGGTAAACATAACAAAGAAATGCCATTCAGTTCCTTGCCATTTTTACATCTTAAGAGCTATAGGACAGGATACATGGAGACAACGATATTCAATATTGTACTTTATTTTCTCATAATTTGCCCATTATTTTTTTGCCATCTAAGTATGTAAAACATTAATGTAAAATTGTAGATCTGGTTAGAAACTCCTAGTCATGTGGATAGAGTAGGCAGGTGGTTTAATTTTACAGAATATAAGGTAGTATGAAGATGAATCTCTATTCTGGTATAGATCTACAGAGACTCTTGACTTACTTGTTCTAATAATGTTGTAAATTATGGGACTATAATAATACAACAATTTAATGAAGGAAACCCAAAGCACACTTTTCTAATGGCCAGTTTGATTATGAGCAGATGTTTGACTGTATTTAAAAAGACAGTAAATGAAACCAAATGTGTAAAGATAAGTGGTTTTTTATTCCTGTTCAAATACCGAATATGGTCCTTGTATCAGGTTGTAGGTGTGAAGATATGAAAGCCACTGGTTTCAAAAGTAAGTAATACTGAAAAGGTTAAGATGAAAAGCAGCAGTTTTCTCTACTGAGCTGCTACTTGCCTGTGATCTCCAACTATTTCTAATCATAGCCAAATATTTCTAATCATTTCTATTCATAGCCAAATGTTTAAAAAATGTTTGCCAGTGTTTCTTAATTCATCCTCTTGGAAAATACCATTAATTTCCTGCCTTGGTACATATTTGATTCCCTTTAGAAACACTTCACTATATTTGATTTTCTCAATTATCTTTGTAACTTTGAGTAATATTTCATTAAATAATATTTCATTGAGTTTTTAATATCTTGTTCCATCTATACAAACTAAATCTTAACTATTTACTTTCTAGAATGAAAGTATTAACCCATTAGTCTTCCGAGATTGACTTTGTTTTTATATTTTTCTTTACCAGAAGCTGCCACATAGACTGATTCTAAAAATTAAATATATTTTCTGATTCATTTTTTCTACTAGAATCAGAACCTGAATTTCAAATCTAAGTAGTATTTTATGAAATTATTTCTAAAGTTTGTCTTTCTCTACAGCTTATATCCTTCTGCTCTGATCCCCTTCTTATATTTCTCAGACTTTTCAAAAATTGCAGTTTTATCTATGAGCTCTTGCTTTGATGAATCCTTACTCAACCCATTGTTCCTCTCCAATCTTGACCAGTGCTGCTTGTGTCAAATGTTACTTTCTTAGAGTTGCCCTTATGCTATTTCTGGCTTGAAATCAGTATTTCTTAGGTCCATATCATTGCTGTTCCTTTTTTTTTTAAAACTGTTCCCCTGCTTCCTTTGGAGTTTGTTTTTAGCTTGCTAATAAAGTTATGTTTGAAAGCTTATTGCCCCTCCCAAATCCTTCTGTTGTTATTTTTTCAATTGTTAATAAAACATTCTTTTTGATATAATTTATTAAAAGTCCATGATTGACAAAGTTGTTCATAGTTGAAATTAAACATACTGTGTTCCAACACCAGTCCCATCACCAGTGTCATATTTCCTCCACCAGGATTTCCAGATTTTCTCCCATCATCTCACTCACCTCTCCAGACCACTTCCTTGACAGATAGATACACTTTTACGTTTGTTTGTTCAAGTTTGGATTTCTAGTTTTCATTGTTGATTCTCTGGTTTGGATATTTGGCTATATCACTCTTTTACACCACTCATGTACTTGAATCCCTTTAATCCCTGTTCCTGTTGTATTCTGTCTATTTCTTCTTCCCCGATTCTCCATATTCTCTGGGACCAAGAGTAGTCTAGGTATTGTCCCATTAAAACATTGAATTCTCTCATCCATTTATTTTATATACCATGCAGAAGTGAGGTAAAAATCATTCCTGTGCTTGACTTCTTTATGACTTACTTCATTTAACGTGATATATTCCAGTTCCATCCATGTTGCAGTGAATTACATGATTTTATTGTTCCTGACAGCTGTGCAATATTCCGTTGTGTATTCCATATGCCACATCTTCATGATCCACTTTACTTATCAGAAAGTTAGGTTGATTCCATAAATTAGTTATTGAACTAAGTACTGCAATGAATAATGGTGTGCTTATGTCCTTTTGAATGAATATTTTTTTTGTCCTATAGGTAGAATTGCTGAGTCATATCACAGCTAGTCTTAATTTACTGAGATACCTACTCTTTTTCATAAAAGTTGAACCAGACCACACTCCTTCCAACAGTGGTGGAGACTTCCCTTCTAGCACTTCCCTGCCAACACAGATTGTTTCTAGTATTTTTGATTGTGCTTTTCTCACTAGTGTGAGATAGTTGTCTTGTTTTGGATTTCCCCAATAATAAATGATATTGATAATTGTGACTATTGGCCATCCATTAATTTTTCTCAAAGAAGTCCTCATTCATTTCCACTCCCCATTTTTATTGGGTTTTTGTTTTTCTTTATGTTGTTGATCTTAATGAGTTACTTTATACATCCTGTATATCAATCCTTTATATGATGTATCGATTGCAAACATTTATTCCCATGTATTTAGTTTTAGCCTATGTTTCTTTTGCCATGCAGTAACTTTTTTTTAGCTGATATAATCAGGTTTGTTTTTGACTCTCTTGACTTTGCCAATGGTATTATATTATTGATGATACCTTTTCAGTCCAGTTCATGTAGCCTATGTTTTCTTCAGCATGCCTTATTCTGATCTGATCTCAGATTTTTGGTCCACTTTGGATTGTCTTCTATATGATATATAAGATACGAATTCACATTTAATTTTTTGCACATGGTTATCTAGATTTCTCAGGATCAGTTGTTGAAGACACCGTCTTTACTCCATCTCATAATCTCAACTAATTTGTAAGAAAATTAGCTAACCATAATGTGGGGTTTTGTCCTTGGACTTTCATTTTTGGTGTTGTTTGGGGGTTACACCTGATGATGTTTAGGCTCTGCACTATGGAACCACTCCTGGTGTGCTTGGGGATCATAGGAAATTTTGAGGATTGAACCTGGGTTGGTTGAATGAAAGGCAAGCACTCTACCTACTGTACTGACCAATTGGTCAGTGTGTATCCCTTATTCTAGTACCA
>PVKC010011667.1:0-24609 GCA_004027635.1 Crocidura indochinensis | reverse complement strand
ATCTCTGCAGTGGCTACAGAGAAGAATTTTTGTGCCTCTTCTCAAACCCCTCATCTGTATTTCTCTAAACCTGGTGTTTTGTAAGACTGACCTCATTCTTAATTACAAATGAGCATAAGTGGAAATTTGCTAATGGCTCAGATTGGAGGGGGAGTGAACTAAAAGGAGGGGGTGGAATGTTGAGATAAGCCTAGAAGATAAAAGGTGCCTTCAGTATAATAGCTGGCCTTTTGCCAATATCCAGGGAATTGGTTTAGTTAGTGGCCTCTGATAATTCCTGGAATGTTTGATCTTATTGACAGATAAGTTCATCATCAATAAACACAACTGCTTGTGTGATTATTTCTCCCTTTTGTACTTTTGTCCCTGGAGTCTCTCTCCGCATCCCCCTCTGCCCCCCCCAAAAGACAAAAAGTTTGCTGCTTTTGTCTTAGGAGCCCTTTTCTCTTTGCACCTACCCCCCCTTCCTAGAGTCACCTGATACTTGTGGGAGCTGAGATGGTCTTACAGACAGGGCTTTCACATGGGGCTCTGAAAAGGAAAAGGGGGCCTCCGCAGGGACTGTCCACTGTGGCCCAAAATGTAACCTTAGCGATCGCCGGCCCACTGCATTGGAAGCAGCCCTCCCCCTCCCATGCAAATACCTGGCTAGGTGAGCTTAGCATAAATTCTTCATGTCCTTTTCTCACACATAATAGAAAGTTTGGGGGAACTTGCATGAACTCCACAATGAACTGTTACCCCATAGCTACCAACTGAGAATTGGTATCGGCACAAAAGAGGGAAGGCAGTGCTTGGTGTGAGCTCAGAAACACCTCCATCCTCATTTGGAGGACAAACACAATTCATGTCAGCTTTCTGATTTGGGGGCATGGAGGAGATGTGGGGGGAACAGGAGCATAGCCCATTTGAGAGGGGATCGGGTTTCTGACTAAGCTGTTTTTGCTGTCTTACAGAGGTCCTACACTTTGCTGGTGGAGGCATGGGATTTCAGCAATGACACTCACCGTAAGTATCTTGCTTGTTGATTTTTTTCTGCAGAATCTGCTTCAGAAAGCACAGTACCTAGACTGGGGGAACTAGGTGTACTCTCCAGGCCTTCCACCATCCCATTCCTCTGCACGCAGACACCCACCAGCCACTTTCCATTCTCCAACTAAACTCTAGGTGGACCTTTCCTGTCCCCTCCTCACATTTTAACTTAGAATATTAAGTGGTCAGGACAGATTCCCAGTTAATTCAGTCCCTGAATATGGGGCCTAGATCTCTATCTTTGGGCTAGAGATCTTAATGGTCTTACAACTTTAAAACCTTGTCGTCTGCTAAAGGATCAAAGTGGTGACTTTTTAAAAGTCCATTTAAATGTTAAGTGAGTGAGTAATCTCTCATCAGAAAGATAAAGCCTGCAAAGGTGACACTGGGCTTTAAAGACCCACCTTGAATTTCACTTGGTGGGCAGGTAAGCTTGAAGCTACTCAGGGTTCCCACACTGTGCAGGACAAGCCTTTCATTGAGGCAGAATTCCAGCGCTTCGCAGCATTGCACTTGCAGGTCCCCTCCTGAAAGATGACTCTTGGCAGTGCAGGGTGCTTTTCAGATCCACTGGGTGTGGGTTTGCTAGGGAAGCCACAGCAGCTGTGTCTGGAAGGTAGCAGCCGGCAAGCTTTTCAGAAAGGTGGGCTTGCTCTTTCTTTGTCTGTAGAAAATGTTCTCATCCTCTAGCTGACATAGCCAGGAGGATTTGGGGGTCAGCATCAGAAAACCTGATTTTTGCTGACATCTGTTGGTCTGGGCAGGAGGAGGAAGAAGATCTAGTCTCACGCTTTGTCTTTGTGCTCCATCCATGATTCCTTTCTCATCTTTCTTCCTCACTGATAGTTTCTTTTGTTTTTATGAATACGCTGCCCCATTTTCATCCTCATTGATTGTATTATTTATTTATATTATTCCCAGCAGTGCTCAGAGTCTACTCCTGCCTGACTGCACTGAAGGGCTTGCGGCTCTATTTGGGTTGTTGGGGATGGAAACAAACCAAGGTCATATCCTATACTATTGCTCTAGTCCTCAATATATTGAATCTGAAGTGAGTCCCAGAGCCATCACTGTGAGGACTTGCTCCTGTGCTGCTCCTGGCTTGTGGTATTCCCTGGGGGCAATTCAATCATTGCTGCTCTAGTACCTGGGGTCACTCCTGTGCCTTTGGCATCTGTTCCCCTGGGAACACTCAGTTTCTCTGGATTACTGTTGGTGGGGTGTTTGGAGAAAGGGCATGATCTGCCTTGGTGGCAAATCATGCAATTAGTTACAAACACCTGTGACTGCCATGTCACTGTGACCTGCATCCAATAGTAACTAAGCATTGGGGAGTATAGGGTGTGGAGCAGCAGAAATGGTGTTCTACTTCCTCTCCCTCTTAAATGTTCAAATAGTCTGATGGGGTGAAAATTCTTGATTGATCCTGACCTGCAGAAATGGGTTAGGAGGTGTGCTTGAGGCCTTGAGCACCTGAGGGTCTCCTTCCGGAGACCTTCATGTACACTCTAACATCTTGCTACAGGTAACCCCAGTGATTGTGAGGACAGAGAAGACTTGAGGTATGGCTATGTGGCTGTCAGACATTACAGATCATTGGAGCTTACTATGTGAGCTTCTGTGAAGAGAAATGGAAATTTGCTGAGTGGTTTGTCCACTGGTTTCTCACTGGTGATGCTTTCAGATGTGATCTTGAACTAAATCTAACATCTTCCCTCTCCAAAAATAGTTTCCTGTTGTAAGCCATTGTATGCTTGTCACCTATACACTAAGCCACTCAGAAACTTGCTGTTGCTCTTAGGTTTTTTGAGGGACTCTAAAGGTCTTGCACAGCCTAGCCTTGTCTCCTGGCCAACTCCACCTTCTATGTCATCATTTGAGTCATTTGTTCTACCTGAATACTCTTTCTCTTTCTTCTCCCTCTACCTGGTCCATGAGACAGTACTTCTTCAGGGCCAATGGAACTGGTGATTCTTTGGAGTCCAAACATTAAGATTGGATAGAATCAGAGCCCTGAGTTTGGGGACTGATTTTAAAGGACTCATCAAGTGTACATGAAACTTTCCCAGAAAGAGCCTGGCCCCGTGGAACCTTCAGGGCCCTGCTTATATCTGAAGCAATTGTCTAAGACTGTTCCTCTGGGCCTATGCACAGTGTTTTTTCTGTTGCACCTTAAGATTGCTTACTGGAAATGCAGATGTTCCTTTTTTCCTGGGAGCAAATAATTTATTTAATGCCCAATAGAGGATAAGAGCAGATAGACCTAAGATAAGGTTTTTTCTTTAGACTTTATGCTTATACTTGCTGTTAATTATCTCCTCTTTGGTCCAGAAGGCTTTGTAGGTGCTTTATGTTCCCCTTTCACACAGTTGCAGATGTAGGAAAGTGTGCTCACATCCTTTTGATGGGGGAGTGGGCAAGTTAAAGCCAAAGAACTTTGTCTAACCCAGGTGAAGAGCATTTCTCAGACACACGCAGCCCTCTGACTCTTGGCTCTTAGAAATCTTCTTTCATACAGACATGAAGTTTCTAGCAAAGATCTGTGAGCTTCAGAGAGGATTTCTGCAATGATCTATCTTCACAGCATTTTTCTAGATACCAGTGGAAAGCACACTAAGCTATAGAAAATCACTTGTCAGTCAGCACCTAGAGGAGTGTTCTAGACCCAACTTGAATTATTTGTTGTTTATATCTAATGGTGGAAAACTGGAAAGCTTGGAGATCTGGCTAGTATGTTTAAAGAATTCCCTCTTTAGGCACTCATAATCATAAGGTAATAGTCCACTATACTTTAAAAGTGAGCCAGCAGAGAAAACATATAGTTAATGGAGGAACATTTTTGTCATTCTTTGGCCTATGTTTGTTTGCAAAGTTATAAGTGTTATCTGTAAGTGTTTCTGTGTATGTGTACTTGGGTGTAAGTCTGCAGGTATGTGGGCTTGTTCAAGGCTTGTCTGGCCCACACAACAGTTAGACCCAGAGGGTACATGCTGGGGCTCTTAGAAGTAGAGAGGATGATGTATGCCTGGCAGTCTTTTTTCCTGGGCCCCTATGGCTTGCAAAGCCTTGTAAATGAGCTCAGGCCCTGGGCCTAGAAAAACAGGCTCGTGGGTGGGTAAGAATCACAAAAGCATTGCAAGTAGGTCCTAACATTGCAAGACATAAAGATGTCTCCATGCTGGCCTTGAACTTGACAAGGTGATGAGGCTTGATCCTGGCAGGTTTAAGCAAACGAACTAAAGCTGGCTAGAGTGCTAACTTGCTTGGCACATCCCTGCCCTACGTTCCTAGCACTTGGTGTTCAGAGCTATTATCTTCTCTGGCTTAGAAAAGTCAGAGGGACCTGAGAGATCAGAGAGACCTGAGATCAGATGAACCTGAGACAGGGATATGAGTCAGAGGCACCTCAGAGCGGAACCTCTTCTTACTCCTCCAGAGAACTTTCTGCAGCTCTGGACTTACTGGCTTTCCTATTTAAATGTTCTTTAAGGAGAACGATGAGGTTCAAAACAGCTCTACAGGACTTATCTCTAAACTGAGGTCAATTAATTTCACAGCCACTTTCTGGGCAAAGGTGAAAAGGGAATGCCGGAAGTTCATTGCATTGGTATTTAAACACCTATTTAAAAGTGGGGTTCGGGAGGTATTTCTCTCATTTAAGAGTATGGTACACAGCATTTTCTAAAGGAAGAAAGAAAACTCTAAAGCCAAATGTTGAAGACTGCTTGCTTGAAGAGCAACATTTCACAAGTGACTACTGGCCACAATATGTAAAGAGAGTTTTCAAGTCACTAAGACTTGACAGCGTATTAGAAGAGTTAGCAGAGGAAATTGCTTATAGTCCCTGCTCAATGATTTTGCAAAAAAGTGAGAGGAGGATAATGGTTACTTAATAAAATGCTAATTAAACCAAGAGATGTCTTACCTATTAGACTGAGATTGGAAAACTTAATAATAGATAACATTGTCCCTGGATTTGGAGAGTGTCCCACCAGACAGGTGCAAGGACTGACCCTAAGCCTAACCCTAATAGATAGAATTCATTGTGGAGGAAAGAAGTCTAGGTTTGTGCCCACACTTTTTGATTCAACATTTTTATTTCTGTCCTATTTCTTACAACTGGCACCATACAGTCCTACTGGCTCAAAGTACCTGTTATGGCTTTGATAGTGAATGGCCAAAAGACTCTAAATGCTTGTGCTAGGACTTAGGTAAATTATTTCATTTCATTTTAAGGGATACTACATATCCAAAGGGTGAATGCATGAAACATTTGCTTCTGGGAAAGTGAAAGGGGATGAACATTTTCTGTTCTTTGGGGTCTGACTCTTGCTCTATATACATGTGTCATTATTATTCGAGGACACCAAAAGGTTCAGAGCAGAGAAGTACTAATGTGAATTCTAATGCAGTTTCTCTCTCTTTTTTATTTTACTTCTAGAACTTGACAACATTATTGAAAAGGCTTCTCACTCGGGTATGATCAACCCGAGCCGCCAGTGGCAGACGCTGAAGCAGAATACGGGGATAGCTCACTTTGAGTATCAGATTCGTGTGATTTGTGATGAGTACTACTATGGTTTTGGATGCAACAAGTTCTGCAGACCACGAGATGACTTCTTTGGACACTATGCCTGTGACCAGAACGGCAACAAAACTTGCATGGAAGGCTGGATGGGAGCTGACTGCAACACAGGTGTGTGGGATGTGTGCAATGGGTCCCCTATCTCAACTCTAGAGTTGCTGGAACTTTGGGTGTCACATTCTCATCTTGTTCTTGGTCAGCTTATGCCTGGCCCTACTCAAAGTAGGGTGGGATTTTGATGTCTTAATTTGGAGGTAGGAGGCTAGCGAGTGGCAAGTGCTATTGGGGCTCTGAGCCCAGAAGCAGAATGTTGACTAGTAGCTCACACCTTTTCCATATCTAGAGCACTGTTTTGATCACACCCCCACGCTCTGGTTCTCTAGCCTAGAGCTACTGGATGACCTATACTGCAGTGCCAACTCTTTCTGCCATTCTGGTGTGCTCCTAAGCTTCCCTAGGATCAGACTGCAGTCATACTCCATGGGAGGATGGAAAACAGATGTCAAATGGCACTGGGTTAACTCAATGTTTGAACAAATGATCTGGTAGAAATTGGCGGGCCCTGAGCATAAATGCCTTCTGCAAGTTTTCACCAGGCACCTTTGAGGCCTGTGATTTAGGGGTTTGTGGGGTCTTGAGTGAGCCCAAGCTTTCACCCTGTGCCCCTCAAATGAGCCCCTCAAAGCACTTCCAGATATGCTATCTACTGTCTACTTCCAAGCTTCTTCTAGTATGTTCTGATTCCAGTTCATAGGAACTTAATGGGTAACTCTAGTTAACCATGTAATGGGACTTGATGGACATTCTTGTACTCGGGTTATTTCACTTCATTAGGTAAAGTCTTTCAAGATAAACTCAAATTAAGAAACAAGCTTCTGAACTGTGACTGAGGGCGGGGCGCATGGGAGAGGAATTTCCAGCTCTTCTGGGCGATGCTGTTTTTGTTCTGAACTTTGGAGACAAGCAGGGTTTTCTTTTTGTTGTTGTTTTGTCTGTTTGTTTTTAATGCATTCCTGGCATCCAAATGAAAGACTTGATCAATTGGTGTTGAAAAATCAGTTAATAGTGACTTCCAAACAAATGTTTAGTCTTCTTAAGTGTTGAAAGAATATTTAATGAAGGAGGCAGAAAAGTTTTGCTGGGTGTCCTTTGAGAAGTCTGTTAGATCCAACCACTGGATTCACCTGCCAGATGGAATCAGACCAGACTTACCTTTTAATTCTTAAGGATCTTAAAAGCACCGGGTGTTTGGTGAGAGTATTTCAAAGGAGGTAGAGGTTCATATAAATAAGCCCTGTGTAGGGATAATTAGTGAAATGGGGAAGGATTATTCTTCTTGGGATGGGGAAGTGACAGGGAGCAAAGAGCATATAACCCTCCTTGCTTGTATGTGATGTGCCAGGGGTCCTCAAACTTTTTAAACAGGGGCCCAATTCACTGTCCCTCAGACCATTGGAGGGCCAGACTATAGTAAAAACAAAAATTACGAACAAATTCCTATGCACACTGCATACATCTTATTTTGATGTAAAGAAACAAAACAGGAACAAATACAGTATGTGGCCTGCGGGGCGTAGTTTGAGGACCAGAGTTATGTGCAAACAGAAATGTGCTTTGAGAAATTGTTAACATGGCCCTGAAGCTTTCAAGCAGATTTTGTTATGTAGGGACTTCCCATCTTCCTCTCCTCACAGTGGAGTTGATAATACATTTCTTAGGAGCCTGGGGTGCGTAGGCCTCATGCCAGAGGCTTTTTTTTGAGTAGGGCAGTGCAGGGTACCACAGTCTCCTGACACACATCCTTTTATTTTGTTTTGTTTTGTTTTTTTAACAGCTATTTGCCGACAAGGCTGTAGTTCCATGCATGGATCTTGCAAACAACCAGGTGACTGCAGGTAAATTGCAACACTATATATATTCTTTTCTTTAATATTTAACATTATCTGTGACTCTTTATTGTATATGTGGATTTTTGGTTGTTGATTCCCCTCCTCCCCCACAATGAACGGGTAGGGTAGAGAGGACAAGAGAATTAAAAAAAGAATCACAACCAAAAACAACAAATCCGGATAGACACATCCGAAGCTTATTAAATTATACTAGCTATTATACCAGCTGTCCTGTGGAATGCGCACATTTCTCTCTCAGAAAAAAAGAAAAATTCTTCAGGGCATAGTCAGTGACTTCATGTATTAACTGTTCTGTAAATTGATAACACATTTTTATAAATCTTCCTCTTAAAGCGCTAATGGACTCAGTGGAGGGGTCTGAGTTTGTTTCTGTCTCTCCCCGGGCCTGGCTCTCCATCTCTCCACCCTCCCCCATGGTTCCCATCACTAGGCAAAAGTGAAGCATTCTTGAGAATAGGATTAGTCCAATCTTCCTGGCCCCTTTGCTGGCGGGAGCCGCCTGGTGCTGAGAGGTTAATGGCTGTGCTGGAATCTTGTCAGTTGAGCTTGATGAATGTAGACTTTTGCTGCTGGTCTTTGAAGTCTGTGTTCTTTTATTGTCCCGGACAATGCAGAAGCTAAATTGGAACCTACTCTGACTGCTTCATGATTACAATTTTTGGAACTTCTGGAGATGTGGGTTAGGGTTAGGGTTAGATTGTGCCAATCTGGTAAAGGTTTGCTTCTGAAAAAGTTGTCTGAGGCCCTTTGACACAATCTCATGTTTTAGACTCTCCCCTCCCAAATTTTAAGGCTCAGCAGATTCAGGGGCACACAAAATGGGTGCTTTGGATATGTCTTGATTGTCCCTAATTCTTCCCTGTTTAGATCCAAAGGAAGCAGATGGAACCATAGTCTATGCTCAAATTTTTCCACTCACAATGTGCCTGAGAAATTTCTGTGCACCTCTGAATATAGTTATATAAAAATAAGTGTATAATTAAATCCTAAATTATTTTGAAACAGTTTTAAAAAAAAAAGCTACATCCTCCAAATTGATATGCCATCCACAGTTTAAGAAACTAGGAGACAGTGGCATTTGCCTTGTTCATAGTCGACCCTGTTTTGATCCCCAGCACCACACATGATTCCATAAGTCTGCTAGGAGTGAATTCCTGAATGCAGAGCCATGAGTTAGCTCTGAACAGTCAGGCATGGCATCCCCAAATCCGCCACAAAAGAAGAAACAAAGAAACTACGATCTAAGTCATTGGTTATTAACCATAGGTTCCACATGCCTCTGCTGTACTTAGTCATGGCCCTCAGGTGTCAAACATGTAGAACTCTCAAATCTGTTACCAGAAAATAAATCCTGCAACTTTGACTTCTGCAGGGCTGGAGTAGTCACACATGTCTGCAGATTTCTAAAAGCTCTTGAGTTATGCTGCAGTTGATGATAGTCCCCTCCCTTGGGAATCACTGTCCCCAAAGTCACTAAGTGGGATTCCTGAGTCATCCAAGGAATGGTAAAAACGCAGGTTCCCAGGCCCTGCCACATACACCATCTGTTCCCTCCGCACCACAGCAGGAACAGTGTGTCTGATACTGACATGGGAATTAACTGGAAGTGTTGCCTGTGGGAAGTTTGACTTCTACCACAAAGAGAAGGGTCCTGGTTGACTATGTGAAATGGGAGGGGTAGAGGGGTGATAGCCCCAAGATGGGTATTTCCTGCAGTCCTATCCACCCAATTGGGGGAAGTACATGGGAAATCGGGGGTGCTGAGTCTGCTCTAAGCAACCATAGAGCACAAACCTTATGTCTCACCAGCCCCATGAGGTGGTCACCAAACTGTCCCTGGGTACCATTTGTGCTCTCCACCTGGGGAATAATGAGCCTTGCTACCTGACTCCTGATTCCTTGGGGGAGCTGTGGAACCCAGGCTAGGATGAGGAATTGCTCTTGTCAGAAAAGTCAGCTCTATCACTTTTCTCTCACAAATAAAAAGGATTTCTAAAGAAGACTAGTAAAGTCCTCTTTAAGAGGATGTAAAGCAAGTTTATTTGGAACAAGGGGAGAGGAGAAGGGGGTGGGGGGAGAAGACCAGAGAAAGGAGGGGAGGCGAGAGATAAAAACACAAACCAAAAAACCACACAGGTTTCTCCAGATTGGAAAAGTGCAGCCTGGCTTTTTTTGGGAAAAGTTATGGATGGGTATTTTTCATAACAACCTCTACACCAAGTAGGAGAACACAGGTCTTTTCCTATGAAAAAGTAGTGCTTTTTTTTTTAATTGAGGCAGTCAGTTATTCATGATTGAATTTCAGGTATACAATAAGACTGGACTTCTGGGGGCCCATTCTTGAGTTCCTTTCCACAGCCTTTCTGCAGCCTCTCAGGGATTCCTCAACTCACAGAGTCTGGAATTCTGCATCTCATTGGTTTTCCAGGCTCCTGAGCTGATCTTTTGTTTCCAAGGCCTTTGTGCCTGGGTTATGTTTCAGATTATTTTTCTCCTAATATATTTTACAAGTTCCCTCTTCTCTCTCTCTCTCTCTTTCTCTTTTCTCTCTCCCTCCCTCTCTCTTTCTCTCTCTCCCTCTCTCTTTTCTCTCTTTCTCTCTTTCCCTCCCTTTCTCCCTCCCTCCCTCTCCTCTCTCCTCTCTTAGTCTTTCTTTCCCTCTCCCTCTTTATTTTACAGAAGTAAAATAAAAGCTGCTCATCCATCTTGAAATACCTCTTCCTCTACTACCTTTTGAAGTGTTCCTTCCCAAAAGGCTGGTAGGCACTAGCCCCCCCTGATGGTAGATGACAGTAGACTCTGACAGTATTCCTGTCAAATGTGGAGCAGAGTTCCACCTACCTTAGCTCCTCTAATTACAGGTGTTCGAAAGAAAGACATATCAGCAGGCTCTTAGCCACGCTGGGCCCGCACTGAACTCTGATGAGTATCAACAGAGGCCAACCCACTTTCTGCTACTGTCATCAGAATAAACACATTGCTGTGCCGGGGAGGGCCTCTGAGCCAGAACAACAGGCTTTGTATCCAGAGCCCTTTCTCTCTCTAAGGCTCACTGCCCACTCCCTGCCCAGACATGCACTGGTGTCTTATTTACTTAAGGTGCGACTTTCCCACACATCATTTGCATAGTCTCCCAACTCTTCTCCTTCTGCTTACCTTGAAAGAAAATGAAAACAGAACCTTCTAGCCAGGGAAGTGTTGTTCCTGAAATAGTTGAGCCACAAGGTAGTTAGCTGTAAGTTGTCTTTTGGATTATGTATTACAACAGAGTTATTTTTTTTTTGTTTGTTTGTTTTGTTTTCCCTCCACATGTGAAAACTTTACTGGTTTTGTGGTTCCCAAGCCAACTCAGATTTCCTTTCCTGGGTGCACATGACTGCTTTATTGCAAGCCTGCCAATAATATCAAACTTAATTATCATATGAGGAAAGAATCATCATATGAGGAAAGTCTTTTCAATTTCTCATGAGAACCTTCATCATATATCATTACGTGGGGATAACTTTACGAATGCCTCTTTGAGGGTCAGTATTTTTATTTGTTTTCTTTTGAAGTCATCCATGGCCTCTTGTGGTTCCTTTTTTATGCTTGGGGATTCAGGTCTCATTAATTAAGAGGTGAGGTTGGGCCCTCAGCTGCCTCTTCTTTTATTAGGCAAATTGAAGAGGTGTAGAAATCCTTGTGATGGTGTTTGGAAAGGAAATAAGATAGCAAAAATATTTCCAAATCAGTTTCTCTCCTGGCATTTTCAGTTTGTAATGCCAATCACTATTAAATGGTTTCCCCCTGAAGTCCCCAAACCCAGCCTCCCACTATTTTAATTGTCCACTTTAAGAAACATTTTCAAGCAAACTAATGTCATTTTCTGCTTTAGTCACTTTCATTTAAACTGTTTTGCTTTACACGGGTCAGAATCCTGATTAATTTTAAACCACACATTCTGGTGGTTCTTCGCATTTGGGTGTAGATGGCTTGTTTTTAAAAGTTAGGAAGTGGTTAGTCAGTATTCTCTTGGGTCAAGCGGATTCTCTGCCGTGGGTGATTAGCCATTAGCTAGATCCCTATAATTTTCCCATGACAAGGATTTGGTCGCTTGCCTCCAGCTCTCTGGAAACCCAAATGCCTTTCCCTCTTGCGGGGAAGGGGAATATTTTCCAGAGTTACAGCTGACTGATTTAGTGAGGGGAGGACTTATAAAAGTTGGGGGATATGGTATTGACTTTGATCATGGCTTTCCAGTCTCTTTCTGCAAAGAATGTCTACTCTTGGCACTCACACACCACACCCTACCTTTATTCCCCAGTCAAGCCTTCCCACAACTCCCCTCCTGCTTGCTAATACTTGACTCTTTAAGATGGCAGTTAAAGTTTCAAGGGGTTTGAAATTTGAGGGCCAGAGTGATGGAGACCTGGCCTGGCTTTTCCATCCAGGTGAAGGTTGATGTTTGTGTTTTTGTTTGGGGATCAAAGGCACCATTTGGCCCAAAAGAGTCCAGTTAATGAACTGCTTTAAAGGAAACTCAATTCCCTCCCTAGTACTAGATAAACTGAGCTAACCTTTGTGGGTGGGGAGTGAGAAATTACCAGAAAGTAAATTAGCATGCACCACCCTGGTTGCATCTCATATATTAGCCATGAAAGTGGTTTCAGGTACCACTGCCTCCCTGTGTGCAGAAATGGTTAGAGCCCCCTTTCCTCTCTGCAAAAAGAGGGTGGTGCCTTCCCTGCTTGGTTCATTGTCTAAAGCCTCACCATGAAGTGATTTCCTCTGCACTTGGGGCCTTGCTGCATCTCTGTCAGGATTTACTCTTTAGACAAAGAATCCAGCTGAGCTGCCATGTTAAGAAAAAGTCACCAAAGGGCTACATTTGTGCAACCTTGCCTGGCTATTGTCATTGAGAGACCTTCCCTTTCCTCTGGAGTCTGTACAGGGGCCCTGGGAGTGATGGAACAAATGTGCGTTCACACATTCACACACATACACTCCCCCCCACCTCACCCCCTATGGCTCATCCCTGTGAGCCTGAGAAGAGAGGCTTTGTGAAGGGCAGTCTCATGGGGCCCTCTCCCCACACAGCTCTCCTTTTGTCAGGAGCAGCCTGGGAGGAGGGGGACCTCAGCTTGACTCTGAAAATGTTTGTTTAGGGGGTTTCGCCCTGACCTTGTGAATCCTGCCTTCTGGCACCAAAAGAGCCAAATGGAAAAGGCCTCAGCTTCTCCTCCCGCTTGAGTGACCAGGGTCCCCTGTGACACAAAGACTAAAGCTGCTGTGTTCTGTCCCCAGTTGCCAGTATGGCTGGAAGGGACTGTACTGTGACGAGTGCATCCCCCACCCAGGCTGTGTGCATGGTACCTGCATGGAGCCCTGGCAGTGCCTCTGTGAGACCAACTGGGGTGGTCAGCTCTGCGACAAAGGTAAGCTCAGGGAGGGCTTGCAGGGTAGCCCAGCACCCCCGAGTAGGAGGTCTTAGCAGTGGGGCAGTTTCATATGGACATTTTGTGTTCGTGTATTTGGAATCAATGTGAATCTGCCTTAGCACCACAGTTCATCTGTGCGTATGTGCAGAGGTGCTATATCATGTTTTTTTAAAAAGAGCAGGGATGTGTGTGAACATGCAGAGTTGTGTGTTTTTTAAATGTTTGGATTGTATGTGTTTGTGTGTATGTGTTTTGTTACATGTTTGTAAAAGCCAGGGGTGGGCATCATGGTCAGCAGTCTTTACCAACTGCTCTGAAACAACTTCTGGGGGATCTTTGTTAACAGATCTCAATTACTGTGGGACGTATCAGCCTTGTCTCAATGGGGGAACATGTAGCAACACTGGCCCTGACAAGTATCAATGTTCCTGCCCTGAAGGATATTCAGGACCCAACTGTGAAATTGGTAAGTGATTCAGGTAGAACAAGATTCCTGGGTTGACATTGCATTTCATTTTTCTTAAATAAAATCAGCTGAGGGGCTCCAAAGTACATCAATAGTGAGAGTCCCACCAAGTGCTGGGTCTTAGCTACTTGAATTTCTCTGACATTTTATGGGTTACGGGGTGCTGATGGGTGGAGGTGACCCCGACTTGGAGGTTTCTGGGAAGGTAACTTCAGAGAGCTGAGGCAGAAAGAGGACTTGCTTGTTTCCTTAGACAACATTGGGTTATCTCACATTCTCTTATTCTGTGAAACAAGTTAGTGCTGGTGACCCAGGTGTGGGTTTGGGGGCATGTGGGATATGGGAGTGGGGGCACAGAGGAAACAGGAAGCTTGCTAACTGGCACCTTGGTTGCTTTGCAGCAGAGCATGCCTGCCTCTCAGATCCCTGCCACAACCAAGGCAGCTGCAAGGAGACCTCCTCGGGGTTCGAATGTGAGTGTTCTCCAGGCTGGACAGGCCCCACGTGCTCCACAAGTAAGTAGGATTTGCTGGGCTTATGTCCTTGTGTTGGGGCTCAGGACTAGAGACAGAGTTTACCTGGCTCAGACAGAGTGAACCTCAGTCTAGCTTCAACTTCTAGTCTTTGCACCTGCAAGGTTTCCCTCTGCCGTAAGTCAACAGCTTCCAAGGGACTCGCTTACTCTTATCCTCTTTGCCTGTGCTCTGCGGTGCTTCAGAACTGAATTAAGATCTCCTTCAACTATGGAGAGACAGCCTGCCTATAGGGGAGTTCAAAACTCATTGTATTGTTCTCAGGAGCATGGGCCATGAAGGTGGGGGGTAAGACCCAGGGGTACCTGATAGCATGCATAGAGGTCAGGGATTCTAAAGATTTCCTCTGGGATTCGAGAATCCATCTCCATGGCTAAGTTTCTAGAGCTGTGCGGTACAGCTAAGCTCCCACAAAAGCAGCACAAGGGCCTTGACTGATGGGGTTCTGGATTTAGATCCCTGGGCTGGCAGCTGAAGTGCCTCGCGTGATCTGGGTAGCTCGGCTACTCACCTACCTGAAGTCTGTTTTCAATGGGTTTGTAGCAGATCCCTCACCCATGGGGAGAGCTTAGGGAAGCTGTCCTACAGTCATGCAGTTTAATGAGGAAGTGGGATTGGGAGTCCTGGTGTGTGCTTCTGGGAAAATGCTAGGAGCAAATGAGAATATGACTTTCTGTTAGTAAAGAAGGAAACATTCTTACCTCTCCTTGGTTGCCTTCAAACTATGATGGAGCCTCCTTTAAAAAATAAAAAGACAAAATTGGTGGTAAAGGATTTACACGTAGCGATGCTCAGGGCTCACTCCTGGTAGGTTCAGGGACCATGTGGGATACCAGGAATCGAACCCCAGTCAACTGCATGCCAGGCAAGCATTCTACCCACTTTACTCTCGCTGGGCCTTCTTTAGAAATAGTGAGGTGTCCTGTATTGCCAGAAGGTTGATGCTCTGGCCATCCAGCTGTCTCTCACTGCCTGCTTAGGTCAGGGATTAAGTGAACTGGGGCAGTGAGGGATTTAAAGCTACAATCAAACCTTATCAGTACCATAGCAGTGGCAGAGAGCAGGTGTCTGGCTCACCAAGGCAGCCCCCTCCTATGCAGGATGGAATTAAAGGTCTAATTGTCCAACCAATTGAGATGAAATCACCATCCCTGTCTCCTTTGTGTCCCCCCTTTTTTTTTGTCAAACAGACATTGATGATTGTTCTCCCAATAACTGTTCCCACGGGGGCACCTGCCAGGACTTGGTGGATGGATTTGAGTGTGTGTGCCCGCCCCAGTGGACTGGCAGAACGTGCCAGTTAGGTAAGAGAAGTCTGTGCCCACGTTGTCTTTGATAATGGGATGTTAAGGAAAATGAGCGTGGGGTTAGTGGAGTAAAGTGTGCTCTCAGGACTAAACAGTGTCCAGAGGGGTTCAAAGGAAAGTGCCCTCATACAAATGGACTGTCTCCTTTTGGCCCTGTGGGAAAGTTGTGGGCTTCCTTCAACCATGTCAATCGTCTGTCCGTCGAGTGTTCAGCTGGGTTCCAAACGGGAATGATCTCATGAGGAATGAGCTGTCTGCATTCTTTTTTGCCACACATAAATCCAAGCAACTAGGCAGTGCTGGGTTTTACACAGAAATGCCTGGTGGCTTTCTTGTTGGTACTAGCAGCTGGAAAGTTATCAATTAGCATTCCTTATTGGATTCTGGCGAGGGGTGAGGGATCAGATGTTCGCAATCTCGGGACCCCCTTATTTAGCTAGCTGATTAAAATGCCTCCTTTCAAACAGAAATGCTTTGGGTAGTTTTTTCTTTTCTTTTCTGGGGCACAAGGGGTTGAACTCTCGTTTCTCACTGCTCATCCTCTCTTTCAGATGCAAATGAATGTGAGACCAAACCTTGTGTAAATGCCAAATACTGTAAGAATTTGATTGCCAGCTACTACTGTGATTGCCTCCCGGGCTGGATGGGTCAGAACTGTGACATAAGTGAGTGACTCTTGTTTCCGTTTTTTTACTTTCCTTGAAACTTTGGGTGTGGAAGGCAGGTGCCAGATCTGGGAATCAGGGCTAGTTCTGAGACTTGAAATTGTAAAAGGAAAAAAAAAGTTCTGGAGGGAATGTTTTTGGAGAGGGAATGATGGGGGTAGAAATAAAAACATACTCTTTATCAGGCTCATTAGCTGGGTAAAATGGTCATATTCTGATAAGGGGTTGAAACAATGATGTGAAGTTTCATTGCTCAGTCTGGAAGAATTAGGGAGGGTTCCCACCCAGGCTAATAACCTTATCTCACAGGAAGCAGAGGAAATCTGATTTGAAGCTTTTATCTATGCTGGGCTTAAAAGACTTTTCAATTAAGCCCCATTTCAATGTAAATTACCTCTTTAATATGATGACTTATTTATTTTTTAGATATAAATGACTGCCTTGGCCAGTGTCAGAATGGCGCCTCCTGTCGGGTATGTAGTTCTCTGCTTGGAAGAAAACCTTCATGATGGGCCACACAGTTACACATATATATGACATAGGTGAACTCTGCTCCCTGCAAGATTGAAAAGTGCAAGGGAAAAAGTAAACCCAGAAATTCCACCTAGGCTTTTGTGACCCTAGTTTCCTGGAAGTCTTCTTAAAAGTAGGCCTTGTGCTCTGATTGCATTTTGAGAGGCTGAATATTGTTTGAGATAGTAAATCATGGTCAGAGCTACAGAACAGAGGGTAGGACACTAGCCTTGCATGTGGCAGCTTGGGTTCAATCCCCAGTACCCCATATGGTCCCCTGAGCCCCACCAGGAGTGATCCTTGAGTGCAGAGCCAGGAGTTAATCCTGAGCACTACCAGGTGTGCCTGTCCTCCTCTCCCCCAAAAGATAGTGACTCAGTGGAACAACAGTTGTGCTTTGCCACTGAAGCCCTGTAATATATAGAAAACAAAAGCATGCATTTCTCCCTCTCCTTCTCCTCTTCTAGGATTTGGTTAATGGTTATCGCTGTATCTGTCCACCTGGCTATGCAGGCGACCACTGTGAGAGAGACATCGATGAATGTGCCAGCAACCCCTGTTTGAATGGGGGTCACTGTCAGGATGAAATCGACAAATTCCAGTGTCTGTGTCCCACTGGTTTCTCAGGAAACCTCTGCCAGGTGAGCCGTAGTAGAACCTGTGATTTTTATGGCTGTTTCCTCCACCCCTTTTTTCCCCTGGCTTCTTGATGATTTGGAGTCCTGGAAGTCTATTAATATTCCTATTGACAACGTTTGTCCTCTTTGAGATGAACACTGTGCAAAGAAACTGATGAGTGATTTTCTTCAGAACATCAGGAGCTTGTCAGTGGGACTGTGCTCCTTTGTCCTAGGCTTGGACTCTCACACACTGCCTTGTTTTCTGTTGCTCATCTAGACAGGATCTGGACTCTTTCTGCTGGGTCTTTTCCTAAAAAACAGTTGAAGGTGTCTGGTTCCAGTGTGTGCTGCCCATGAGATAATAGAATCACATCTTTTTTCTTTTTTTCCTTCTTTCTTTCTCTCTCTTTTCTTTCTTTCTTTCTCTCTTTCTTTCTTTCTCTCTTTCTTTCTTTCTTTCTTTCTTTCTCTTTCTGTCTGTCTGGCTTTTTCTTTCTATCTTTCTGTCTGTCTCTTTCTTTCTTCTTTCTCTCTTTCTCTTTTTCTTTCTCTTTGGGGGGGTTATTTTATTTTGGTGGTGCTCAGGGGTCCCTTCTGGCCCTGTGCTCAGAAGTCATTCTTGGCAGGCACGAGGGACCATATGGGATGCTGGAATTCAAACCACTGTCCTGAATCAGCTATGTGCAAGGCAAATGCCCTACTGCTGTGCTACCACTCCAGCCCCAGAATCGCATCTTTCTTACTCTTTCCATCCCTGTTTCTGATCCTTGCAGCTGGACATCGATTATTGTGAGCCCAACCCCTGCCAGAATGGTGCCCCATGCTACAACCGTGCCAGCGACTATTTCTGCAAGTGTCCAGAGGACTATGAAGGCAAGAATTGCTCCCATCTTAAAGACCATTGCCGGACCACCCCTTGTGAAGGTATCTACCTCCTGCCTCTTTTCCTAGGTTCTGGCTTGTTATCCTGCCTCAGACATTTAGTCCCCTAAGAGACTCACAGATGTAATCTAGGTGGGCAAAGTGAAAGTCCTTAATGTTTTCATCACCAGGACACATGGAAGCACTCTGCCCAAGCCCACCCCTGGGTAAACTGTGTGCAAGTAGCCTTGGGAAGGACATGTGGAATCCAGTCAGCATTACTGTTCTGGGAGGATGGGGGAGGGTGTGTGGCTGATGGGCAATATTGAGATAAATTCCTCAGTACGGTCTGGTCAGTAAGAACTTTCTGTCACCGTGAAAATATTCTGTGGCTGCATTATTGAGTGTGGTGGTCCAGGTGGCTGTGGAGTGTTGTGACTGTGACCATACTGACTAGAAACCTACTCTCTTTCCATTTTAATAGCCAGGCATGACTCCTGGCTGTTGATCTAGTGGAAGAGCTGGTATGGTTCACTTTCTTTGCTGGTCAGTCTTAGCTTTACTGACAGCTAAGTAGGAAGGAAGTAAATCTGGTTTTTCGGGGCCTGGGAGATAGCATGGAGGTAAGGCGTTTGCCTTTCATGCAAAAGGTCATCGGTTCGAATCCCGGTGCCCCATATGGTCCCCCGTGCCTGCCAGGAGCAATTTCTGAGCATGGAGCCAGGAGTAACCCCTGAGCACTGCCGGGTGTGACCCAAAAACCAAAAAAAATAAAAAAATAAAACAAAAACAAAAACAAAAAAAATCTGGTTTTTCTTCCAATCTACTCAGCTGGGAACATGTCAAAGGGAGGAAGAAAGGGACCCATCAGGGGAATGCAGGCCACATGTAGAGCATTTGACTTGTATGTGTGCAGGTCAAAATCCTGATTTTGATCCCTTTTAGCAAAAAGTTGATTCTGGTGATGTGATTGATGTTGGAACATTGTATGCCTGAAACACAATAGTGAATAACTTTGTAAATCCTGGTGCCTTACAAGAAAAATAAAAAGGCTTAGACACACCTAACAGTAACAAATAAATTAGGACTGGAGAAATGATTCAAAGATCCAGAGCACATATTTAACATGCAGGAGTTAGAGCCTTGGCATCACATGGGATCCTAAGCATTGTTTGTGTATATACCAGATGCACTCCCTGCTTTCAAAAAAAATGAGGGATGGAGGCCCACAAATATGTAGGCTTCTCATTTACTTAGGTAGAAAATGTGTTTGACAGAAAACAAATCTTTCCCCCATAGTTTTGAAATTCGTGTCATGGCACATTGTCAGTCTCAGCCCTGTGCTGCCTCTTATTCTCGTTAGCTGGTGCTGTGTCCAGTAAGAGGGGCAGGCTTGGTTTAAGAGAGCTGTTTTTGTGGGTTCCTGACTTCATACTGACCCAATCTGTCTCCTAGTGATTGACAGCTGTACTGTGGCCATGGCCTCCAATGACACACCCGAAGGGGTCCGATACATCTCCTCCAATGTCTGTGGTCCCCATGGGAAATGCAAGAGCCAGTCAGGAGGCAAATTCACCTGTGACTGCAACAAAGGCTTCACTGGGACATACTGCCATGAAAGTAAGACCCATGTGGGGAAATGGGGTACAGTGGCCCTGCCCAGTGTAGCAGGTTGGCTTGGTTTACTTAAAACAAGGGAAGGTTTAGCACTATACCAAGGATCTGGGATTGGGATTGAGGCGGTGCTTTGCATACTAGTTTTTAGCTGACATATGTATTTCAGGATGTTGTATAATCTTCACTAGATTGAGTAGCCTGCTTTCCTTGCTCCCACCAAGTAGATGAGTGAGAGCCTGAAATAAAATAGAGGACATATTCTCTGAAGGGTGCTGGAAAGACCACAGAACAGTGGTATTGTTTGGAGAGAGAATAGTGGGTTAAGGTACCACATCTTAAATGAGGTTGACCCATTTGATCACTGGCATGTGGTCCCCCAAGCATTCCTTGAGGTTGAGTGCAGAGCCAGTAATATCCACTGAATACCAGTGTGGTCCCAGTCATACCCCAAAACAAACAAACAAACAAACAAACAAACAAACACGATAATAGCTTTGGGCTTCATTTCCTTTTTTTATTTCTCTTCCTTTCATAGATATTAATGACTGTGAGAGCAACCCATGTAAAAATGGAGGCACCTGCATCGATGGTGTTAATTCCTACAAGTGTATCTGCAGTGATGGCTGGGAAGGGGCCTACTGCGAAACCAGTGAGTCTGTGACCTTTGTGGAAAGCCTGGGATATATGAAAGTGGTTGGATGGCCAGATCCTTCTCTGATGTGGGAGGCCCCAGATTCTGACGGAATTCTCTGGAGATGGGTACTCCTACTCAATGGAGGAATGATTGGGAATCATGACACTGAGGAGATGCTAGAAAAGATTCCTACTTAACCTGCTTGAAAGGCCTGATCTTTCTGATCCATCCCTTACTGGCGTAATCTCACTTTTGGTAGGGGTGGCTGAGAACTGCTTTCTGTCTTGCCCAATTCTGGTATCAATAAGCTAGTGGAGCTGGAGTTCTTTGGGACTCTTAGAAATGGGTGGCTTGCAAAGATCTCAGTGTTAGGAACATGGGAAATGGAAGTTGAGGTGTCCCCAGCTGAGCTCTTTGGCATATGGTGGGTCTCTTATTCCATTCTAGACATAAATGACTGCAGCCAGAACCCCTGCTACCACGGGGGCTCATGTCGTGACCTGGTCAACGACTTCTACTGTGACTGTAAGAATGGATGGAAAGGAAAGACATGCCACTCACGTAAGTGTGTAGGCAGGGCCTTTGGTGTTTCCTGAAAGCAGCACTGTTCAGATGCTCACACTGAGATCTTCTTCCTGCAGGTGACAGTCAGTGTGATGAGGCCACCTGCAACAATGGTGGCACCTGCTATGATGAAGGAGATGCGTTCAAGTGCATGTGTCCTGGAGGTTGGGAAGGGACCACCTGCAACATAGGTAATGTGGCTGTCCCCCGAACACCATAACCTACTCTCTCTAACTGGGTCACTGTGGTCCCTGCCCCCTACCCCCCCCCCAAGTCTCCCTGACTCCTCACAGACCCTGTTCCTGTGTGTTATTGTCCTATAGCCCGGAACAGTAGCTGCCTGCCCAACCCCTGCCACAATGGAGGCACCTGTGTGGTCAATGGTGAAGCCTTCACATGTGTCTGCAAAGAAGGCTGGGAAGGACCTCTGTGTACTCAAAGTGAGTGTCCCCAGCCCCCTGAGCCTCTCTTGCCAGCCCCGGACACTCACATGTCTGCCTTGTCTCATGTGGCTCTCTTGGAAGGCCCTGATGGGTGGGATGCAGCCCTGACCTGGGCATGAGAAAAACTCCCCCAGATAAGTGGATACAGATGGTGTCTGTTCCCAGCTCTGGGCTGCCTAGCAGCCTTTCTGCTTCTCTTCTCTATGCCTGCCAGGCAGGGCCTCTTCCTGTGTCCATGTGTCCGATTGCAAATGCAACAAAGTGTGATGCAGGCCTGGTTCCAATTGAGCAGAGGTCTTGGGTGTATTTGGCTGGTGTTAACTATGTTATTATCATGTGGGGATTCTGGGAATAAAGAGCGGTGTGGGGGCTGCCAAGATTGCTTTCCCTGTGGACAGTCCCATGATTAAGTTGTCTTTATTTTCCCTTTGCAGATACCAATGACTGCAGTCCTCATCCCTGGTAAGCATAAGCACTTGTTGACATTTGTCTGTTTGGGTATTACTTTAGCATGTGTGTGGGCATCACAGGAGACGTTACTGAAAATGCAGCTTCTGGTTTGTGAGGTCGGGAAGTGGGAGTGCAGATCTCGATATTCTAACAAGCTCCCAGGCGATGCCCAGTCGGCTGGTCTGTGAATCAGACTTTAATTAGCCGAGTTGTGTCTTCATTTAGAGCAGAGATTCTCAGCTTGGGCTGTGTGTGGGAATTACCAAGGGAGCTTTGAAAAGTCTCAGTGCCTATGAAATTCGATTCTCTGGGGGTGGGGTCCAGGCATCAGTATTTGTCAGGCTCTCTGAATGTGGATTGGAGTGAGAGGTACCCTGGGAACCTGCTGGGCTCTTTGTGAGTTCTCTGGCAGCCACAGTTGAGTACCTAAAGGTTGGTAAGGGAAACATCTTTGCTTTCTTAGTTACAATAGCGGCACATGTGTGGATGGAGACAACTGGTACCGCTGTGAATGTGCTCCTGGTTTTGCTGGACCTGACTGCAGAATAAGTAAGGACTACCCCAAGCTGGTTTACCCATAACTTTCTACACCTGAGACTTTTCATCTTTCCAACATTTAGCAGTACAGTTCTTATGATCCCTGATTAGCAAATAATCTGTTGCCTCCAGATGGGCTTAAGATGGGGCCTGAGAGATAGTCAGAGGGTCGAGAGTTTGCTTTGCATGCATCAGATCTGGATTTGGTTCCTGGCACCACATGGGATTCCCAAGCATAGCCAGGAATGATCCCTGAGCTCAACCAAGTGTGCCCCCCCACCAATCAACAAATAATACATAGTCTTAAGATGTCCCTGGCAAGCTATTCCCAGGTCATCACTGGTCCTTTCCATAGGAGCATAGCCACAGGTTTTTTTAAGATACTGCCATTGAGGTTCTGGGCAAAGAGTGTTTTTTCCTATAACATAATGAAATTGAGGATAGGTAGGAGCTATCAGCTTGATAGCTTGAAAGCTTGATAGCTAGGAGGTTGGCAGGCATAGGACAGAACTAACTTGATTGTAAGGGAGTTATGATTTTCAGACTAATTAGACCCTGAAGAAATATTAAAATTAAAAGAGGTACAAGGGTGTGGAAACACAATATTTCAGGATGCTTTTTAACATGTCCTTAAAAGAATGAGGGGTTGAAACAATAATACAGAAGTATTGGTATGGCGTTTTGCCTTGCACACAACTGACCTGAGTTGGTCCCCAGCACCCCATATGGTTCCTAAGCCCCACTAGGAATAACCCCTGAGAAGAAAAGAAAATGTTTTTATGTGCATGTACTAGGATTATCTGCAATCTTTTTGCCACTTGAGCTTCCTAAATCTGGAATTGGTCAGACTTCAGTCCCAGACAGGAGAGTGTTGAATTTATTTCTTGTCTCTCTGCATCAGGAACAACGGACCTGGGAGTCCAAAATCTGCCCTGTGCCTGATTTTCTAAATAAAATTTTATTGGTACAGAGCCACGTTAACTCATATATGTATATTTCATGCTATGAACAGTGTTGAATAGATTGAATAACTATGATGAGATTACATTGCACAAAGTCTAAAATATTTGCTCCCTCATCATCCTTTTCACAAATTGTGTAGGATATTTATTCAAAATTCAGTCAGAGCAGGAAGGAACAAACTCAAATAAAAATTGTTATCACCAGAAATTGTTCTGTTGAGTCAAATTTTTAACAGAAGGGTAGAGATTTTTAGGTTTCAGGTACCTATTTATTTGGGTGCAAGAATAGATGATGGAAATCTACCCAGCTTATTATACTCAGTATATATTTCTTTACCTCTCTGTAGAAACTTGGAGAAAACATTGTTGTTTCCTATTCACTGGTGCTTAAACTGATTCTATTCCTCCTAGATATCAATGAATGCCAGTCTTCTCCCTGTCACTTTGGGGCAACCTGTGTGGATGAGATCAATGGCTACCGGTGTATCTGCCCCATAGGGTACAGTGGTGTGAAATGCCTAGAAGGTGAGTGAGCCTGGCCCAGTTGTATCCTGTACTTTGTGAAGTGAGCTGACACTGTGGACAGACAGGACCCCTGTGGGGAGGAAACCTTGAGAGCACTCCAGAACAGTAGGGCAGCTGTTCACTTCTAGTGAACTATGCAAAAGACCCATGACAGTGCACTGTCACCAACCTTTCCTGAACTCGGCAGCTCTTGCTGCAAGCATTTATGCCTATTGCTCATGGCAAACAGAGCAGGAAGAGTGATGCATCAGTGGGCTTGGCACTTCATTCTTCCTGCATCAGCAGCTGTGTCTGGAGCAGGCTCTTGTAATCCTGGCAGGCACTTGGGAAGCCAACCCCCCACTGGGAAATTCTGCAGGTCCTGTAGCTCTGAAGGGGAGGAAAGGGATGTTTACCTTTGGTGGGAGGAGAGCAGTATTATCCCTTAGCAAAGGACCTGTGTCTAATGATTTCCTAATGCAGAGGGAGTGGGACACTGAGAAAAACAGGACAGGGAATGCCTTCTACTCATACATCCCCACCTTTCAGTTGCAAGGAATTCTTGCTTGGTCAGAGGGAGTCTGATCTCAGAAGGAGCCAAGTGGGATGAAGACTGCAATACCTGCCAGTGCCTGAACGGAAGAGTTGCCTGCTCGAAGGTATGGGTAGGATGCCTCTGACCTGGGGGTTCTGCATGGGCATGGTGGGCATCTCTCTCCAGCTTCCCATTGTCACCTGTCTCTCCAGGTCTGGTGTGGCCCCCGGCCTTGCCTGCTGCGCAAAGGACACAGTGAATGCCCTAGTGGACAGAGCTGCATGCCCATCCTAGAAGACCAGTGTTTTGTCCGCCCTTGCACAGGGGTGGGTGAGTGTAGGTCCTCCACCCTCCAGCCAGTGAAGACCAAGTGTAGCTCTGACTATCATGACAACTGTGTCAACATCACCTTCACTTTCAACAAAGAGATGATGTCACCGGTATGGATTTACTG
>PVKC010011666.1:0-24565 GCA_004027635.1 Crocidura indochinensis | reverse complement strand
GTACTGGTGAGAATGTATATTCTTGACTTATACATTATCTTAGAGGAAAATTTTATTTTCACAGAGCAATATACACTATGGGTTTATCATATAGAGCCTAATTTTTCATGTTTGTTCCTTTAATACACATTTGTGAAAAGGTTATCATAAACTGCTATTTAGTGCTCGCTTCAGCAGCACATATACTAAAATTGGAACTATACAGAGAAGATTAGCATGGCCCCTGCACAAGGATGACATGCAAATTCGTGAAGCGTTCCATATTTAAAGAAAAAAATTGCTCTTTAATCTTGTTAAATACCTTACTGGTTTATGAGATGATCATGGAATGAGGTGTAATGTTTTATTGATTTTTTTGTTTTTGTTTTTGGGTCACATATCAGTGCTCAGGGGTTACTTCTAGCTCAGGGCTCAGAAATCACTCCTGGCAAGCTCAAATATCATATGAGATGCTGGGATAAAACCCAGGTCAGCTGCATGTAAGGCAAACATCCTACCTGCTGTGTTATCTCTGGCCCCATGATTTGGATATTTTCAACTATCTTTGTAGACCTGCCAATAAGTCTCACTTAATTATGATGTATAATTCTTTTAATGTATTGTCAAATGAAATTTTCTAGTATATAATTGAAAGCATATTGCTGCTATGTTCCTCAAAGATAATGGTTTATATTTTACTGCAATATCATTATCTGGTTTGGAATCAGGATAGTATTGACTTCATAAAGTGTATTTGGAAGTTATTATACCTCTTCAATTTTTAAATTGAATTTAAAAATTAAGTGTTAGATTTTATCCCATAGTTTTATTTAATTCACTGGTAAGGTCATCTGAATTGTTTTGAGAAACTTTTGATTGTTTTGAAACAGTTTCTGCTTCTTCTCTATTCATTCTTGACATGTGTGTTTCTAAGGATATGTCTGTCCTTTTATATTATCCTATTTGTTATATAAAAGCACACACAAAGCTACATTTGTAAATTGTGCACTAAAATGTGTACCACCTTCTAATTAGTGGTTGCTATAGTAACACATAGCCTTGGAGTCAAGCTGCTATTTACTATATAATCTTTTGACCTGAAAGAAATATACTGTCATATAAATCTTTCTTATTAACAAGGTAAGGCATATTTTGTTATATTGATGTCCAAAACCAAATTGCTTTAGTGTGAGTCTAAAACTGTCTAGGTTATATTCGCAAAAAATTTAAATTTAAATTTAAATACTTTTTCATATTTTTAATTTTGATTTCTTCCTTCTGGGTTTATGAGCATGTGATTTCTATAATTCTAATATTAAAGTATAAAATAACATATTTATTTTATGAGCTTGATGAGAAACTGGAGAGATTACTTAGAGTAGGACAAGGTTCTTGTTTTGCCTGCACTACCAGGAATAATTTCTGAGTGTAGATCCAGGGATAATGCCAAGCATCACTGGTGTGTTCCAGAAACAAAAACAAACAAAAAGAGCTAGATCAGAGAATACAGAATGAAGCAATTTCCAAAAACCGTGAAAAGTACCATCCCAATTTTTAAAAACAGCATATGTCAATATACAAATTTAACTAATAAAGTTTGTTTTATTGTATATTATAAGTATATTGTAATTTAGATCAGCATTTTTCAAGATGGAGGGGATTATGGACCCTAAATTTATCCCTAGGATAGTCCAAGAAAATCATAGGTGAAATACCAAATAAATAGGCTCAGCATGAGATAAAATCAGCCATAGAATAGGGGAGTTACAGGAAAAAATAGGTCAGAAGGAGGCCAAGATTAGAAAGTAGTTGAAAAACATAGATTTTGATTATTTAAACTAATCTTTATAGATGCAACATTTTTATTTTGGTTAAAGTGTATATTAAAGCAAATAGTATATATAAATTTACATATATATGGAATATATATATATGTAAACCAATATATATATTGTTTTTTGGGCCACTCCTGGTGACACTCAAGGATACTCCTGGCTATGTGCTCAGAAATAGCTCCTGGCCTTTAATTCTTTACATCTGTGTAACAAAGGTTTCAAATTTCTTAAAGAAGTAAAGGCTCCGTTGTTCTTATATATAAAACTGCTAAATAAAAATGTCATGCTCTTAAAAAGAAAAGAAGAGAAAAGAAAAGAAAAGAAAAAAAAAAGCTCCTGGCTTGGGGAATCATATGTGACACTGGGGGATCAAACCCTGGTCTGTGCTAAGTTAGTGCATGCAAGGAAGGCTAACATCCTACCACTTTGACCCACTGCTCCAGCCCCAGCAAATAGTATAATTTAATGTAAATATTCACTGACATTTTTCTTATTTATTTAAAACAACCTGACTAGTTGTATTTTGTTTTCTAGAAATGTTTATATCAAATGTGTTCTTTTGCTTGAAGTCCTACAAAAGCATGCAATTTAAAGTTTCTACTATATTTCCTGCTCAATGTTAAACTTTAAAATGCTGAAGTGATGGGGGCCGGAGTGGCAACACAACAGTAGGTTGTTTGCCTTGCACACTGCTAACCCAGAACAGACACGGTTTCGATCTGGCATTCATATGGTCACCCAAGTCAGGAGCGATTTCTGAGCACAGAGCCAGGAGTACCTTAGCGCAGCCGGATGTGCCCCCCCAAAAAAAACAAAACAAAACAAAAAATAGCTGAATTAATAATCTTTTATTTCCTTATAGCAATATGACTTTATACAGTTTCCATTCCAATTCCTCAATATTTTTTGTCTAAAATAGGATCACTAATAATATTCATGCTTGTTGAGAAGATTAAATGAAAACAAACTCACGTTGTATAACAATTGATATTAGTGTTTTGCATATACTAAATGTTCATTTAAATCTACTTTAAGAGTGCTCGCTTCGGCAGCACATACACTAAATCTTCTCTAAGACGCCAGAGCTATGGCATAGTGGGTAGTGTATTTGCCGTGCGTGCTGCAGATTGGGGTTGTATCCCCTGCATTTAATATGGTCTTCCAAGCATGCCAGGAGTGACTTCTGAACACAGATCCAGGATTAATACTTGAGCACCGTCAGGTGTGGCTCAGAGACCCAAAAATATATTAGAAATTAAATTAAAAACATTGTTTCTAAAATCTTATTATTCCAGGATAAAAAGACAATGGAAGACATGATGCTTGGAACTAAGACACATAAAAATTCAAAACTATATACAAAATTATAACTGATCCAAGAAAATAGTTTAATCTGGAGAAATAAGAAAATAAGTTAGGAAAGAAAAAGGTAGCATTTTAGTATAACTAGTAATTATTTGTTTGAAATTAGAAAAGTTATTTAATCACTTTTAAGTGCAGGTATTCCTTTTAAAGTAGGGAGAGAAGCCCAATGTTTGGTAAAGTTCTTTTCAGTTTCTACATTTGGCATCTCTTAGGAAATCTCTGACAAAAATAAAGTGACTTTTCATTGATGATCTCTATAATACAGAAATTTGATTAGAAAAAGATGTCTACATTTGAAGTTGCAAAGTTGGATTATTTCTTACCACTCTTGTTTCTATAATATATTTCCTGGAATATCACTTATGCCAGTATTCAATGATAAATGCTTCCATTTTTATTCTCTGACAGTTTGTGCTTTATTATACAAACACTTAAAAAAAGGGAAAGAAAATCTGCAGTATATTTATTCTTTATAATGATTGGAAATAGAATTTATTTATGAAAGAACTTGATTAATGCTGGGGACCAAGATTGGGTGAATAGGCCTGAAGCAGGGGTACTCTGTAGATTAGGAAACCAAGACAGATTTAAGAAAAACAAAACACTCTGGAGGGCAAAAGGAGGGAGATATGGGACACATGCTGGGAAAAGGGGTTGGAGGGTGGTGGGAATGGCCCTTATCCATTCCCACTATGTACCTTAAATATTACTTAGAAAGATTTGTTATTCACTTTGGTTACAATAAAAATTGTTAGAAAAAAAAAGAAAAGAAAAAGAAAACAGGTGATCAGGGTGCTGACAGCCTCTGGGAATGAGAACACTGATTGCCCTCTAACTACTTATTGTTAGAACCAGTTCCTGTTAGAACACAGGAAGAAAGGCAAACATTAACAACCTTTCCCCTACCTAAATTCATCTAGCCAGGCTTGGCTTTTCCATATCAAAGGGGTCTGAATGAGCTAATCCATATGTAAGTATCTAGAATGTCTTTGTCTGGGTAAGAGGCAGAAAGGAGAGCAAATGCAGGATCTCCACCAAGTGGACATTTCATTAATTGAATAAGGGTTCATAAATCACCTTTATTCTTCCTCTCCTCAAGCTATATTTCTAGTTAAGAATATTTAATTCCTAAATGTCTGCATATCCTACATTAAGAGGAGGGAATAACAAAGGATAAAAAATGATGCAAAATTTTCTTTTTTATGTCTGGCTCTGTCACCTCTTTTATTAGAACAGAAGAGATTGCTATCATAATATATATCCTGATTGTACCTAAAATGAAAGTTCCTGACAGCAGAATAAAATGATTGCAATAATGTGTTTGGATTTTTACAAGCAAATATATATTTAAAGCCATGGAAGAAATGAATATAGCAAATAGGGATAAGAAGGCATTCATATACAAAGATATATTCACTTAAAACTATCTTAGCAATAGTGAATAGTGAGAGATACTTTTCACCTTCCACTAAAATGATATTTTTACACATCAATTTGTAAGGCATATGTCTTTAAACTTTTCTCTGTAGCCCTGAATAATTAAAGGAAAAAATTAAATCATTTCACTTTCAAGTTCTCTGGACTTAATAACTCTTTTAGAGGATAATTTTTAGATAAAGTGTTTCAAAGTAAATTTTATGAGTCTTAGGGAAGACTGAAATTAATTGGAAAGCAAGATTTTAAGGTCCAAAACTAATGAGCCATGCAAAAATAATTAAATTCATGGTTATATCATTGTTACTATCTCTTGGCTCATTGATCTGAAATATGGATTTAGAAAAGATTCCACCTGTCACACAAAATATTGTTCAGTAATTTTCATATATATATATATATACACACACACACACACACACACACACATACAAAATCACCAATAACATGACTTCTGTAGCAGAGATTTACCCTTATTTTAATAAGACCACTATTTATTTCTTTTGCCTTAGCCTTTTTATTGTAATATTGCCTTTTTACATAGTTTATACATATGATGCATTTAAATCACTTATGCTATAGATAGATAACCTAATTACAGATAAAGGGTCAAGTCCAGCCCTCATTCTTTTTCACTGAATATGTATGAGAGACTTGAAAGTTGGTTTAAATTTAAAAAGTGCCTTTTTTAAATAATAAAATACTATGCACAATTACTATTGAAAATAGGACTTTGTGAGTCATTTGATTGTGTAAACAACTTTCAAATGAAATAGTGATACACAATCATATTTTTGCTATTGTTCTTTATATGATCAAGAGTTCAACTGAAAAAAATAGAGGTCTGTTTCTTATTATGCATAAAGCCTTTACTTTATTATCTAAAATAAATGACTTATTTATATTTTTATGCTTTTATTTTTTATTTTATTTATTTATTTTGATTTTTGGGCCACGCCCGGTGATGCTCAGGGGTTACTCCTGGCTATGCATTCAGAAATCGCTCCTTGCTTGGGAGACCTTATGGGATGCCAGGGGATAGATCCGAAGTTCGTCCTAGGTTTGAGCATGCAAGACCAATGCCTACCGCTTGTGCCACTGCTCTGGCCCCATATTATTTTTATTTTTGTTATGCTTTTATTTAATAATATGTACAAAGGTTGTGTTCAAAATTGTTTTCAGCATCATCATCGGTCTGAGGACACTCACAAATGCATGTTCACTTAATACTTAGCAATAATAAAAATGTTTTTTTTACATTATATTACATTAAAATGACGTCTTCATACACAAAATTTTTAGGGCACATGTCCTAATTAATTGAAATTTTACTAGCCCAGTAGTGAGTCAAAAGTTAGATATTCACCAGTTCACAGTTGCTCACTCATTTTTAAATATCGAACTAATATAGATTTTTAATATTTCATGATTTTCTTGGTTGGTATATTACCAAAATTCTATAGAATTAACAAGCACTGCATAGGCCTTTCAGCCAATGGTGAAGTGGTGAAAATAATTGTAAGTAAAGTTCTTCGCTAAAGCTAGGCTCAATAGGGGGCTGGAGAGATAGCACAGCAGTAGGGCGTTTGCCTTGCAAGTGGCTGACCTAGGATCAATGGTGGTTCGAAACCTGGCATCCCAAATGGTTCTCCATGCCTGCCAGGAGCGATTACTGAGTGTATAGCCAGGAGTAACCCCCTTAGCGCTGCATGGTGTGGCCCAAAAACCAACCAACCAACCAAACAACCTAAGCTCAATAGATGATGGACAGGGCAGAAGTCAAAATACAAATCTCGCTAGAAAAGTTTTAGGTTTTTCTAAAAGCTAAAACTAAAAGAAGAGATTTATTAATACTTGATCAAGAATGACATCTTTGTCAATAAGATGATCATAGGGGGCCCAGAGAGATAGCACAGTGGCGTTTGACTTGCAAGCAGCGATCCAGGACCAAGGGTAGTTGGTTCGAATCCCGGTGTCCCATATGGTCCCCCGTGCCTGCCAGGACTTATTTCTGAGCAGCAGACAGCCAGGAGTAACCCCTGAGCACCACCGAGTATGGCAAAAAAAAAAAAAAAAAAAAAGATGATCATAGGATAAAAGTGGAGAAGGACAGATACATAGTATATGAAGGAAGCTGCTTGGTTGGAGTGAAGCTAAATTAGGTTCTACTATAGATGGTTCACCAGCACTTTGCAAGGATCACTGGAGCACAGAGCTATGGAATTGCGCCTAACAGTGCCGGGTGTGTCCAGTCTCTCCACCAAAAGTGGGAGAAACTTAAATAAAAAATGATTTTTTAAGACAATCATTTTTTGAAATACTAAGAACTACTAAGCCTCACATAGCAGGTTAATCCCTTTGGCTTAGAAGAAGATAAGAACATTCATTTGTGTTTATTTGTTTTGAACCTTGAGAAGGTATGGGATGCCGGGGATGGAACCTAGGTCCGTCCTGGGTCCGCTGCTTGCGAGGTAAAAGCCCTACCGCTGTGCTATCACTCGGGTCTCAAGAAGGTATTTTTAAAACTCCTCTAAACTCTGGGTGTGATGTTATCATTAAAGAGATTTTAATGAGGACATCGTAGCTCCTTTCTGAGAATCTCTTTTGGTAGAAGTGAGGTTTTATGTTTTTTTTTTCTTGTGCTGAGAATAAAGTATTTAATGTACAGTTCAAGAAAAGGACATTAGGACCACGACCACCAAGTAGGATACTGAACACATTCTAGAAAGCTTTCTTCACATGGGAATAAGAGTGCATGTTATCTTTTAAAATCTATTAAAATTGCTTAATTTTACACTGCTTTTTACTTGACATTTTAACAACAATACCAGCAGGATCTCTTCTCATTAGAACTATCCTGGGAAATTCTCTAAATTATCTTCACAGATGTGGCTTATCCCACCATCTGTCTCTGCTGCTGAAAATTTAACAGTGAATTCAAACATTTTCCTATGCCTATTTCTTTCAGATCAACTTGGATGCTCATACAAGAAAAACTGGCACTAGTAAATGTTAATTGAAAACCTATACTATTGTCCATTGTCCTAGGTTCCTAGGATACCTGCCCTCTCAATACTTAGAGCCTAATGAGGTATATATGCACAACTATACATACCATTTGACAAGTTTTATAATTAGTCATGAATCAGAGTGATGTTGAAACTCCAGACGCACACAGATATTTTAAAGCATAGGTGGTATGCTAAAGAAAATTAATTGTCTCCTTGGCAGAAATAAGGAAAGAGGAAATTATAAGAGGTAACATAGAAGCATAGGCACAAAAGACATAATCACAATAATCAAAAGAATTATAGAAACTTGGAAGTGTTTCTAAAAAATATCAGATGTTAAGTTCAATGGGTAAAAGAAAATGTTTATTTAAGATGTAAGTTAAATGCCTTCAAGCTTTAATGAGTACATGAATCATCTGAGTTTTATGCCAAAATGCAGTTTCTGAGTCATATGTTTTATGTGGAGGGGTGAAGGGAAAGGGAAAAAGGTGGTCTGAGTCTCTGGGTGTCTAACAAGTTTTCAGATGCCATCAATGCTGCTAGTCCATAGAACAAACTTTGAGCATCATCATAGCAATAATGTGATTTTCAGTAACTGGGGCATTCTCTCAGTTGTGAAGTTTCTCTTTCCTTGGAGTAAATAGTGGAAGATTTCCTAAACCATTTCACTTGCTGATAGCAACCTACTTATTCACACTGCATGACTGCACCCCAGTGCTAACTCAGCACCTCCCTCATACTGGCTACCCTCATACTGGAAGGAGTCTCATCTCTGAGTACTTTTAAAACAATTACTTCAAAATCTGCTTTTTCACCATCTTTCCTACCTTGATCAACCTCCTTATTGAAACACATTTAGCCATATCAGCAGTCTGAAAAGATAGGTTCAATAAATATTGCCAACACTCATTAAAATCAAAAACGCAAGTACTAGGGAAGAGCTTGTGGTCCTATTCATCAAGAACAAGCAATAAGGCTTTCCTGTATCTTAAAAGCACTTACTTTAATGTCAACTTACCTTGTAGCAGCAAAGGTTTGACTTTAATTGCATTGTGGACAACATCTTTGAAAGTAAGAAATTCCACCTCTATACTAAGTCATGGGACACAATTTAACCATTGTAAAGTCATTCTAGAAATTCACACTTATTCTATGTGATTGAAAAGGTTTTTCACTATATGATTTATGAGTTAGGCAACAAAAATTGATTTACAATGTGTTTTTTGCCATGTATTTGTTTTGAACAATGGTGGAGTGGAATTCAATCACATGTGCGTTTGCGTAACACTAATTTTACTTCCACTGTGTTACCCAATGCCTCAGTTGATTTCTATAATAATAAATATGTGCAATTATTTTATAATTAATGCTATAAAGGCTTAATATGGGAACCAATGGAATGATTTTGCTGGCAAACAAAACTTTCAAAATTTCTCTTCACTTTCCTTTAGAATAAAGATCTCACAAAAATCAATAATAGAAAGGAGTCTCACACTAAAGATATGTGTCAGAGCCTTGCCAATTTTTTTTCTATAAGTTAAGCATTCTAAAACATTTGTGTAAAATAATTATAATGACATCTTATCAACCTACAGTCATATAGAATGTATTTAAGGAAAAACAGGAATTGCCACAGTGGTGCCAAGTGTAAATTTTACTGAGTATACTTTTATATGTATCCCCATTGTCCTTTTTTATTTTGGGTCTAACCATCTCTGCCCAAGTTGAATGTGATGTTTTTTTCTTCTGAAACAATCAGGGAATGTCAAACATCTGATTCTACTATATTGTATGCCTAGTTTGTCTTGACTTTATTACTCAACCTATCTATTTGCACTTCTTCTTTTTTTTTTAATAATTTTTATTGTGACCAAAGAGTGAATAACAAATTTTTCAAAGTAGTATTTAAGGTACATAGTTACAATGAATCAGGGCCATTTCCACCACCAGGGTTGTCCTCCTCCCTCCACAATCTTTCCCTGCATGTGTCCCATATCTCCCTTTTGTCCTCCAGTGCACATATCAAAGGACGCCATTACTTCTGATTTCCTCTTACCATTAGGTGATGTGATAGGACAGCCTGCTCTTAGCTAAAGTTGCCGTTTCCTTGTTGTTGGGATGTCATATCAAAACTGGCTCAAGTTGGTGCCAGAATGGTGTTAGAAATTTCGCAGTGGAGCTTGGTTTCTGGTGTTGTTGCAGGGAGCTATATCAGTTCTACATCTGGGATCTGGGGTTTGGGGTTGGACTAACATCATACAATATCATGGAGACTGAGTTGAAGCCACTTGATACATGTTCAGGGAGGGAGGTGCCCCTGTATCATAAAAAGTATGGTTTCTTATCCCTAAAAAATAAGATCTTGTTTCTGTGTATGTGGTTTCCGCTTTTTTACTGTGCCTATACAAAAGCATATGGTGTCGTATTGTATTGCTGGTGCTATTGTGGGTAAGAATGACAGGCTACACAGTCTCTGTGTCCTGGTTTTGATCTGAGCTTTTATCCCAGGCAAAACTTTTTCTTCTCAGTTTTCATATCAGGCAGGGCCAAAACCAGTGAGGATAAAGAAAATATGTGTATATCGGAGCCGGTGTGGTGGCGCTAGAGGTAAGGTGTCTGCCTTGCCAGTGCCAGCCTAAGACGAACGGCGGTTTGATCCCCTGGCGTCCCATATGGTCCCCCAAGCCAGGAGCGACGTCTGAGCGCATAACCAGGAGTAACCCCTGAGCATTACTGGGTGTGGCCCACAAACTGAAAAAAAAGTCTCTATATAAAATAGAACAAAAAAATAAAACTGAATTTAAAAAAAGTAATTGAAGAAAACAAGTGATGGAGGAAGCTACCTTTATATTTGGGAATAAAAACCCTAAGATGCATTATTATAAAGATATTAAATATGTAAAGGCAATATAGGCCTCCCAATTAGGTCTTTTGAGATATTCTTGTGTGTGTGTGTGTTTGGGGATGTGTATGAAATCCAAGGCACTTTTATATCATACATCTTGGTCTTGAGTTTGAGACAGGATTTGCAGCATTATGGTATCAGGTAGTGTCCTTAAGCTGGGGGTCTTTCTGAGGCTGAATCCGGTACCTTGCAACAGTCCACATTTTGAGGGGGTTGAGAAGGGCCACATAGCATGTGTAAGCAGGTGTGTTGGTCGTAGTTCTTTCCAGGGCACGAGATGTGGGACTGAGAGAGTGTCTTTTCGTTTAGGAGCTGGGTGGTAGTTTGTTGGGGCAGCGGTCGGTCTTGGTGCCTAATGAGTTAAGAACTGAGGGTAAAGATGGTTAAATAAGGAGGAATAATGGATTGAGGGATAAGAGCATAAGAGATTCTGAAGTCGGGGGAAACGTAATATATAAGATGGGCAATATAAACTATAGACATGGATTGTTTACAGTTAGGTTTGTCAATCAGAGAGAGAAGACCACTGTATAGAAACTAATGCACACAGTCATAGACCCTTCCATGGCCAAAAATGGGGCTATACAGTAGACCCTCTTGCGGGGGGTGGGGGGGTCCTTTCTCATTAGTCCTTATTTTCAAAAGCGCAGGGGCTCATCATCACCCACGCGACAACGATGCTTTTTAACCATCATTCACAATATTCATAATTTTAGATTGTTCCTAGGAAAGGAAATGGAATGCCAAGACCTGGAGGATAATACTCAAATACATCTCTAAAGTTTATTTGCACTTCTATATTATTTGTCTCATAGAGAGATATGAAAGATGTTCTAAATTAAATCCTAGAATGACCTGGATCGTATTAATTGTCCAACTCATCAAAATTGCCTAAAGTGGCACAATAAAACAAACTGTCCTAGTTGTACCTACTATTCAATCTCCTTGACTGAACTCCTATACACAGAGTTTTGACTGGATTCCACAAAATTATCTTAATCACAAAACTTGCATTTTCTTGACATAGGAGGCAGAATATTGCAGACTTAGCTTAGCATTGTCTGTAGTCTTCTTCCACAAGTAAACTATTTAGAACTCACAATAATTACATAATAATTACATATTCAGTGTTCCAGTACAAACTGTGATGACTTGTCATCAAAAAGCATTCATAGTAGCATCTTAATATCTATATTATTATTATAGGTATCTATATCTATGTATCTCTATGTATATCTATAGTTAGGATTTGTGATTAAGTCATGTTTAAATAAAAGTTTAAAACTACATAGAAAACCATACTGGGGAAAACTCAGAGGTTGAAAGCTAAAAGTTTCTATAATATTTTGCATGACATTTCCATAGATAGAATTCACAAATAAGAATCTAAATATTTAATTTTTGAATGAAAATACAGAAGCAGAGTAGATGTGAAGAATAGTAACTCTGGAGTTATCACTGTAATCCACAGACACTTTCCTTTTTCATTTTTTTCTCCTTCTTCCTCCAACTGTAATTTTTCAATCAAGCAAAGATACTATTGGATACTACCATGTTATATTAAACTTTACTTCAATCAAGATTACATTTGTTTCCAATAAGGCCATTATTTGGAATATGACTCACGCAATTTAGATAAATTTTAATTTAACTGACCTTTTTAATTTTACATGGGTCTGAGAACTGCTAAATAACCACCTAAAGTCACTACAAATTGTCATTCGTAATAAATAATGGACATATCACCAGATTACATTAGCCACTAAATGAAATCAATGAAAATTACTAACAAGGTTTAAAATTTGAAGGTTACATATTAGTTAAAAATGCAGTAATTATTTGACACTTCATTTTAGAGAAAAATTTTATATATTGGGTTGCTAATTGCATAAAGACTAATAAGACCATATTTTAAAAATGTAATTTAATGAATTGCATATTTCCTATGAAAGCAACACTAACATAACAAAAAGTTTATATTTGAGATAACAGTGCATTTTTATTAATTTTATATTTTCAGAAAATGTATTTCTTAAGTTTTAGAGAACTCTCATTTAAATTAGGCTCCATTTAATAATCTCTGGTTATACCATGAAAAATTGATGTAATCATTTTAGCTTGTCTAAAGCACTGAAAATGTGAAAATAATTTCTCACTATATAGTCACATATAACACTATTAAATAAAAATAATGGAAAGAAGTTCCACAAAGATAATAAGTGACCTAATCTTGTTATGACAATTTTTTAGTCACTGGAATTGGAGTGCATGCCTTAGTTTTGCACAATACTATATGTTAAATATATTTTTAAAAGAAAGTAAAATAAAAAATAGTCTGTGTTTTCCAAATCTAGCATTCATTTCATGGTACCAACTAAAATGACACAAGGAGCCAGCAAGATAGTCCACTGAGTCCATTCAAGTTTCTTGCCTTGAATACAAATGACCCATGTTAAATCCCTGGTAACTTAAATGATTTCATGTTGTCCAGAGTGGCATCTGAGCCATAAAGAAGTTTTGAGCATCACCACTACCATGTGTGTCCCCTCAAATATGGTAAACATGAAATATAAATGAGTATTCCTTTTGTGTTGGTTCTTAGTGGAATTAAATAGCCATTGCAAATGCAATTGATATCTCTCTTGCTAAGGAAACATGTGAAAACACCAGAAGGCAGGCAGACAAGCATTATGGATGGCACAGTGTCCCTGTTTTATATTCACAATGGAATAATTGATGTCTATGGGTGGCTCTACTAATCAGAAAAGAGAAGTTCACAATGAAGGGGCTGGTCAACAACAGGGTTTTTAAATTCAGTGCAAAGAGTTGTTTAATAAATAACATAGGCTCCTCCCTTTCTGATCATGGAGATGTCTCACTGAAATATCTTCTCTTTTGTGTTTTGGGGCTTAAACAGCACCTTGGAATCACCACTGATGCAGGAGGCGTTGGCAGCACAGTCAGTGAGCACCACTAACAGCCCTGCAGGCAGCTTGGGGAACTCCATCACAGCCTGTAAGAAGGTAATTTTGGCTAGTCCCCTTCTCTTTGTAATGCTGCTTTGTGATGATTATTCATATTTCTTCAACACAAAAACACACAATAGATAGAATGGCTCATAGATGATTTTTCTACACCCATGCCTTTGAAACATAACTAAGAAATCATCAGAAAACTCAAAACATTATTAAAGGTATGACTTAAACATATGCCTCAATTTCAGTTTTTCTGTAGTATCTTCTCAAACTTTGATTAGGGAGACAATCTCAAATATCCTTTTACCAGAAAAATGAACTAAAAACAAAAACCAGCAAAAATTCAAAAGGGTTCTATTTATCATACTAACATTTTATTCTATGAAAATTCATATATATTTTATATGTTTAAGGTAACTGTGTGTTAGATTTATTAAGAGTATAGATTAAAGCTTTAGAATATAGACTTCAAATGGATCAATAAAGATTGCTTTTAGACACTTGCACATATCCCTGAAGTCAAAAGGCATTTGAACAATGCAAACTCACCCTACTTACATTTTTTCACTTACTGAAAGTTAAAGTTCAAAATCTTGTAATGGGTATTTCTTTGCTACTTGCTTTGTTGTTGTATTTTTGTGTTTTTGTTTATGTTTATGGATTTTTTTTGGCGACCACAAATAACAGTTTGTAGGGACTATTTCTAGCTCTGTGCTCAGAAATAACTCTTGGTATTTCTTGAGGGATCAAATGTCCTATCAGGGGGGAATTGAAGTTGGCTGCCTGTAACACAAATGCTTTATCTCCTGTTCTATTTATCCAGCCACTACTTTCTTTGTTATTAAAAAATATACAAAATTCTTACAAAGAAAGAATTAATGGCTGCCTAGTTGTATGTAGTAATCAATAGAGTTAATATATTTATATGCATAATGGTGGCATATGTACATATTATATGTTCATATATATATTGTTATATATTGCATAAACATATACAATGTTTACTGAAAAGATTTGTTTGACTTATACCTACCTAACTATTAAACTTAATACTTTTGTTGTCTGAAATTTAGATCTAGAGTGTAAGTGACTCTTTTAATGCAAAAAAAAAAACCCACTTAGTTATAAAATATTTGTAGATGCATATGGAACACCTGGTTATTCCTAGTACCATGAAGATACCTCAAAGTAGCTTATATATAAAGTTGATCAACTCCTAATAATAAGCAAATCATTTATTTGCATTCAACATATATACATTTTAAATCTTAAATGAATCTGTAATATATTTGCATAAAATCTATACTATGCACACACATAGAATTTATTCATTGATTACTGTTCATTTAAACAACCTTATTTGTTCTCCGTATGTATGATTTTTGTGTGGTAAATAAAGTTCTACGCTAGAGGCTATTGATCACAGAAAATAGAAAATGTGATGTCATAAAATATTTGACTGAATGTATTCATATGCAATTATAAAAATAGTTCAACTGTCCAACTGAGGAAATAAGGACTCTCCAGTATGATTCAAGGTGCTCTCAGTGGTGCTCAGTAGACCTGGAGAGACATCCCAGTGAGTTTTTGCCAGTTTGCTCTACAGTGCAACACCAAAGGCAAAGGATGAGGTGCTTTTCCAGCACTGGGATTCAGAAATTATCCATGAAACCCACCCTTTTTCTGAGTCCTCTGGGTCACATTTACTAGGCTAATGACTGAACTCCAAGACTGAACCCAACAATTCTCAGGAGACCGTATAGTGTCAGAGATTCAGCTAACTTGAGTAATCTACAGGGCATGAGTTGCTGAGCTGTACCGTTCATCCCATATCTTACATAATCACTAGTCTTTCTTCTCTGATAAAATTCTCATAATGGTATCAGTAGTAGAATTCCTGATTTTAATGCATTAACTAGAACTACTATGATTTTGAATGATTTAGAGTCAGAAGAGCAAAAGCTTTTTCAAGTCTTATGTAAAAATTATTCAACTCTGGAAGCAAAACAAATGTCTTCACCAGATGCTAGTTTAAATTTATTTTCACTTTTAAATCACTGGTTTTATTTATTAAAGTTTAACACTTACAGAAAGATTGAAGTCATGTGCTTAAATTGAACACCCAATTCTATCATTACTAGTTTTGTATATTGAGCAAATTATATAACGTCTTCATACTTGAATTTGCTCTTTTGAAAAAGAGTTCATAATGTTGTCTACTTGATAGTTTGAGACAACAATTGAATGAACTTATAGCTATGTTCAGAGAAGTGCCTATCATATTATTAATCCTCAGGAAAAATTATTGATTTCTAATGTCATTTACCAAATGATTTTATCAAGTATATACTACACCAGAAAATAATTCAGTAAAGCACTATTATCTGAAAACAGTTGTGCTTTATGATCTATTATATATGACATCCAGTAATATTGGATATCTCATTCACAGAATCTGAAAAATTATATGGGCTACTGACTCAGGGCTAATAGAGACATTACTAGGATTTCCTTTGCTTTTTGTAATCTATCCTATATTTCAGTCTACAGGACTATGTCCAGGTGAATAATATCAAGGGTTGTTAATCATGAGAGCAGAAATCAAATGGAGAAACAAGGATAAAATAATGGGAACAAAACTAAAGGTGATTGCCTGCTGCAAGGAGATGAAAACAAGTATACTTGCTTACTGAAAAGAAATAGTTGTATAAGAAAACCAAGGATGTTTGCAGCTTGGTCTAATTATAGCTTTTATGCTGGATAATGATTACGTCTGTATGGGCATGCGTGCCAGGTTCCATGTCATTTCTGGAAGACTGTTTCGAAAGCCATTGTCTTATTATCTAAAGTATTCTCAAGGATAGCAGTACTGGGAATGCTGAATGTGGGTCATGTCTAGATTCCAACAATCTATAATGCCAACTTCAGTTATTTTTCTGGCAAACAGTGGTTAAATTCAATTCTTCTAAAATAAATTCTGTAGGGTTCGGAGATATAGTACAGCTGATAGGGTTTTACCAGTGTTTTATCCCTGGCTTTCCTTATGATTCTCTGAGCTTGCCAGGAGCAATTTCTACATAGTTCAGTGTCACGAGTAATCCCTGGGTGCCAACAGGTGTGTCTCCAAAACCAAAATAAATAAATAATAAATAAAATAAAATAAATAAATTCTGTATAGAGTCCCGTAATAATTCGAAAACTGGGATGCACACTTTGCCTAGGGGAGTCCTAGAATCTATTAGCAGTCTGCATGGTTCCTTGAGAACCACTGGGTATACTTTCCAAACATCAAAATATGTGGCCTCAAAATAAACAACAAATATTGTTCATATCTACAAGTAAATCTAAAATCAACATCCAAAAATTCTAAACAGACTGAGTAGTGTATAAATATATATTCTGAAGCATATATATAACATATATTAATAATTTAATGTTTCAATATATCACAATTCATTACAACAGTAACTTCTATTGGAAATATATGTAGGTTGAACAATATGGAATTGCCATACCTACATACTCAAAATACTGTTAGATTTGGGGTAAATAGATAATTTTTTTCCACTTGATCATTTTCCCCACTCTAAAATAATGTGTATGCTAGTTGTGGGAGAAGAAATAATTTCTCATATTAAAATAAAAATAATAAAATTGGGGCCAGGCGGTGGCGCTGGAGGTAAGGTGTCTGCCTTGTCTGTGCTAGCCTAGGACAGACCCCGGTTCGATCCCCTGGTTCCCATATGGTCAGAAGGAGCGACTTCTGAGTGCATAGCCAGGAATAACCCCTAAGCGTCACCGGGTGTGATCCAAAAACCAAGTAATAATAATAATAATAATAATAATAATAAAATGAACATGTAAATAATTAGGCAACATGCAATAATATCTGAATATTATGTAGTGTGAAAGATAAAAATTAGGAATATTAAAGGTTAATAACACAGAACTTAAGTCTTCAGAAAAAAAAGCAGATCTTAATTTGAACTTCAGAGGATAACTGATATTTGAATGATATGAGAATAAACAAATTTAGGAAGGTGCCTACAAGTTTATGCAGCATAATTATACCCTTTTGTGCTTTTGCATACTGGAATTCCATACCATCTATTTTCCCCAACAATTTATAAACAGTGTTTAAGATTCCATATGTTGCTTTTCTTCTGACCTAGACAGCACAGTTCTTTTCTTTTGTTAAGTGTGAACAAATCCTGGAAGGATCAAAAGTGTTTTTCTTTTTCCTTAACCAAAAAAATAGGACTCTTAAAACCCAAAATAGCTTATAGCATTTTGTGAAATTGAAGATCCTGCTGAACTCTTAGAATTAGGCAGATGATCTTTTTATGCATTCTATAATAAACCCAAACATTAATGGTATTTTGTTTTAGATATATTTACTCTACAATGAAAGTAATCTAAAAATACTTAAATTCTCCCAGGAGCATTCACAATTCTCCTTTTTTCTTGTATTATTTGGAGGGAAAGGGGCCCACAATTGGCAGTGCTCAGGGCATACTCATGGCTTTGTACTCAGGAATCACTCCTGAGCGTTTCAGGAGACCATATAGGATGCCAGGGATAAACTTGTGTTGTTGATGTGCAAGGCAAATACCTACCCACCATACTACTTTGTGCCCCTTACCTTGATATTTTACCCTGCTCCCTTTCTTGAAGATTCTTTTCTTTTTAATCTCCATTCAAGAAACTACCTTCCTATTTTCTATAAAATAACACCTCTTCATATCAGTCTTAAAATCATCTACTTTTCTGTTTAGATTTCACTTCATCCTGTCCAGATTTCAGTCCAACCAATTTTGGAACAGGAAGGAAATAAAGTGCATAGATAAATTTGAAAATCTCTGCAATAAGGGCCTTTAACTTACATATCACTGAGAGTCAAGTTCCATATCATTATACTGACAGTTACCAGTCCGCAATTGATAAATATTGAAAGATGCACATAAAGACTCATGATAAAAATATCCAAGAAGTCTATGCATTCCTTGAAAATTAGTATTTATTTTCATGTATCTTAAGTAGCAGTTTCTAGCAGTTATTTTAAATGAACAGTATTTGTGAAAAATGACACTTTTCATAAAAATTGTCAAGGCCTTGAACATACATTCTGGTATTACCCGATTCTTCCACATATTGTTCCTTATTCAAAAGGCCAACTCTGAACTCTCTACATTTTACATAGTTATACAGAATAATCCAAACTCAGTGATCATCCTTCACACTATTTTTGTATTTCCCTACACATGCAGTTGTATTCTTTATATTATTTTCTTTAAACATAAAATAACACTTTCACTTCATTGATCAGAACAGCATCACAGTGTTTGCAAATAGAAATAAATGGTTGTCTTCAGTTGAGTCTCAAGTATACACTTCATACTTGAACCTCAAACTTCAGATTATATGGAAAAATATCAGCCAAGCATTCTTCAGGCAGCTGTCATCAGCTGAGATGGCAGTGGTAAACACATATGGCTTTATCTTTTTAAATTATCCTCTGCTCTCTTCTATCATGACTGTAACTGCACTGAAATACAACAGATTCCAAGATAGAAGCAATGGTATAGCACAAAAAAATGCTGGCACTCAAGTCTTCTAGTTGTGTCTAGCCACATCAGGCTGTTTTCTGACTGAAATTGTATGCATGATGCATTAAATTCAAAGAAGAGAACTTATTTATGAAAAAATTTAAAAAGTCACATCCTACATGAATGACATTTGTTTGAGATGAGTATTCTATTAATCAGTGTATTTCATATTGAATTGCCAGGTCTATATTGTTAAAAATAATGAAAGGATAAGGATTCTCTTTCTATAAAATGTGGTTTAGCGAGAGCTCTATATCTGCGTATTTGTAATGAAGTAAGATAATGTTGCCATCTTTTCTATATGGGTGTATTGTCTCCCACTTCCTTGAATGTAAAGTAAGCGACAGCCAGAATTGTTAACCAAACTTTCATTTCCTTGCTAACTTTACCTACAGACACTGCTTTTCCTTCTCCTTGTTAACAGAGAATTGTGTTCCAAGGTCTTAAAAGAACTCTATTATTTCCCAGTATTTTTCTAACAGTCAATTTTAAGATTTCAAAATTGTAATGTGTCAATAGTGTAATACAAGAATGACTCACTTTCAACCAAACAGATAATTATCCTACCAAATATGCACTATGAATAATCAAATACAATTATTCATACTTTAGAAACAGTTTTTCCCTTTTTTCAAGAGAGACTAAATACCCCAGAATACAAGCAGTCAGCCAGTAGAAACATCATTAAAAAGAAAATGTTATTTGAACATTTAATTAACCCTTTTGAGAAACTGACACTAAGTCACTGGGTTTTCTAAGCCAAATTTTCTTCCTTCTAGACTGTAATTTTATCTCCACTTTTTCTCATTGTCCGTTCTCAGGAGTTTTCTGGTAAACAGTAAAGTGTAGATTTACTGTGAAATTATGAAAATAACTTATATCTCAGAGGAGAATATAAATGGCTATAGCTTTCTCAGAAAGCTTGACTGAAGCACAGGCCAAATCAACATGAAATGAAATATGTAAAATTATGCAAACTTTTCTGATTTCTACTCCTATGTATGTATATTTTGAACTATGCAAATTTAAAAGTAGCAATAAAGTGGGAGACAATGGTGGCAAGAAATTTGCACTGGTGAAGCCGGTGTTTGCATTTTATGGCTGAAACTCAGTTATAAACATGTTGGTAACCACTGTGCTCAAATAAATAAATTATATATTGAAAATAAATAAATAAATAAATAAAAGTAGCAATTACATATTACTTAGGATAGGCACTAAAAATCTATGAATTGTAAACACAGCATTTTGTAAAACCTTCTAATATTTTAAGCTACCAAAGATCACCTAGTCCAATTTGATAAGTTATTGAGTTTAAATGAATAAAATAAAAGGCTCTTTCTCATACTTGGGGAATTCCATTTCCTTTTAATCTCTTTGTTTCTTTTCAAATATGACAAGCACAATTCTGTCTAGAATCTTAGATTTTGCCTATAATTTGACCTGAGATCTCTTCCCACAGACAAGTATATGATTAGAGCCTTGTTGCATTTAGATCAGTTTCATGTGAGTTTTTAGAAGCCCACTAGAAAATACTTTCGAAAAATAAAGCTCGTATTTTTCTTCTATATCTCTTTCTATGGTTTTATGTCACAATTATTTCCATGCTATTTTTATTATATGACTAGGCAGGTAATATTAAAATATTACATAATTGCACACACATAAGTGACTTATTTGATTGTGATTGATCCTTCCCAGTAGACTGGTTTTGTTATTTTTGTTCTATTCAACACAGATTATGCAGCTAAATAAGTAAGCAACATCTAGTAAATAAATGTTCTTGTTCTTGAGTCAAGGCTTGAGTCATCAAATCGTCTTTAAATATACAGAAGAGTGAATTAAAGCTTAGTACGGATCGCATTATCCTCTTATGAAAGAGGAACTAAAGTTAAATGTCATTTACAAACGCCTTCTTGTTTTTATGACTAAGGCCAGAACCAAAGTGGAATTCAAATGATCATTTTAATTTGAAAAGATTCTGGGTAGAGGAAAATAGCAACTTAAGTTTTTTTAATAAGCCACAGTATAATATCACTCTATAGAACACTAATTTAATTAGAGCAAAATCTGGCAACACAAGCTACAGGTGTAGAATGTAGCCCCTTCTCACAGATTGTGCTGTTGGGAATGGAAATGGTAGTTACCCTTTTAAATTAATTGATTCTAAATTCTTCTACAGTTACCACACTACCTGGTAATCCCACTAAAATAAGCTAACTTGAGAGAATAGGCAAAACATTATACAGAATTCGTAGGAATACATTTGTGTCAACTCTATCATTTTTTGCATATGAATTTTCTGCACCTGCTCCATAATTATGTTATAGTCCTTCCACCAAAGTCTCTACTTTCCCTCTTTCCTCTCTAATCTGCCTCTGTGAAAGGCACAATTTCAAGTTTTGTTGATGTAGTTTGGATTTTTATGCTTTCAGTTTTGTTGATTGTTTTGTGTGTGTGTGTGTGTGTGTGTGCACCATGTCCTCAATACTGACAATGTGTTTGAGGCCCTGTCTTTTTACTCACACAGTGGTGGAATACACCACTCAGCAGCAAAACAAATCAAAGTTTTAATACAGATCACATGTATATAAACCTCAAACACTAATGCTATGGGAAAAAGACCAATCAGAAAAGTCTACATTTTACAGGATTACACAAAATGTAATTCTAGAAAATGACAAAATTTAGCCACAGAATCAAATAAGTTAGTAACCAGGAGCTGAACATTTACTTAGAAGGAATAGGGAAAAAATTGAGAATGGAGTTGTTAAACAGGTCTCAATTTTTATCTTGATTGGAATAATTCATTTTTACAAACTCATAGAAGTCTTGCACACCAAAGGTGAATTGTGTACTGATGTGGCATCTCAAAGAAGAAAACATTGCTTGTACAAAAGGTATCATTGAAATATTCCAGATAAAGAAAGTGATATACCTCATTCTTTTTTGCCTTCATTCTAATCAGTTCTTTGCCCTCTTATCCTTTACATAAAAATTTGACTAAAAATGAAGTCTAGATTAGCATTAAGGTTCTGGAGAATTTTCCTAGCTGTTGAATATAATGGATTCTCTTCCCCTCTTTATTTTAGGACTTCTCTTACCTTGTTCAACACATAACAATGTGTAATGATGGGAAATACTGTCCCCACTATAATTTTATGTCTACAGTATCACACCCTCTACCAGAATGACCATTTCTTTTTTAAAAACTTGATTGATTGATTGATTGATTGATTGGTTTCTGGGCCACACCCAGTGATGCTCAGGGGTTCCTCCTTTTTCTGCAATAAGAAATAGCCCCTGGCAGGCTAGGGACCATATGGAATACCGGGAATCAAACGGAGACACTCCGTAGCAGGCCACATGCAAGGCCTATGACTGTGCTATCTCTCTAGCTTCAAACTTGCGTTTCAGAATCACCATTTCTATCCACTTCTAACCCCCTCCTTCACTCTTGGTAAGATGACTGAATGGAAGGAAAAGACACAAAATGGTAACTATATGTTATTTTAAAAATAACATTGGTTTGAAATCCTTAATTAGATAGAGCTGGAATAGATACATGCCCTAAAACAGCCTCCGCAGGCTGCTTAGCCTGCAGAAACAGAAAGTCGATGTCTCAACATTCCAGTATAATTTACCTTTTTGGATTTTACCTGTGTGTAGGAGAAGACTTTTTCTCTCTATGAAGAAGTTTCATTTTCTGATGATGTTATTCAGTTATTTAAGAGGTATTACATTATTCATCAAGACATATATTTTGAAAATATAGTATTTTTTGTGAAATTTCCTTTAATATGCTCTGAGACTTCCTTACTTTTTATTCTTACAAATATCCAAAACTGAAATTTGCTGATAGTAAAAGGCTAAAAAATGCAGATCCTGTGAGACAATAAAATTCTTTATTATCTTTTCATAAAATTCTTGAGGGAATTAAAATCCTTCCAGTAATATATCTTTGTATACATTTATAAAACTACAGGATTCTACATATTGAATAAATCATATATAAATGCTCAAATGTCATTTCCAAAACAGTAATATGGAATAAAAATGGCACGTCTATAATTACTTCAAATACAAAAATTTTGGTGCATGATAACAAAAAGTTGCTCAAACCAACTCTAGGTTCAGGGATAAATGAAACAGCTAGGTTAATATATTTTTTCTAAAATATCATGATAATGGTCCTAAAAGATTATGTGCATATATTCTAAACACTTAAAATATCAAATCCATGAAGCTCTATTTTAATTAGTTCTTGATGAATAAAGTAAAACATTGATTGAGAGCATGTGGGGTTCTAAAGGGAATGATAGGAAGGAAATGTTTAAAGATGATGAAATAAATAAACTGATAGATTATTAAACTCATAGTCTATCAAAATTGGTGCAGACCAATAGCTAATATTGTCCTTCCTTGTTATTCAGTGTTTATTTCTCAAAAGATAGAACACAAACCTGCCTATTGGATGAATAAATCAATTGACATTAATAGTCAGGAGAAAATTTTAGAACATTGGCAAATATGTTCATAGAAAACTAGCATATATCAATATAAAACAATCAGATGCTGCTTGCATGTTGTAATATTAACTATATTTGATATGGGCAACCAAGTGAGTATTGAAGAGTTTAGGTAACTAGTAATATAAGTAATAATAATAAATAAGTAATAATACTAGTAACTAAGTAATATAAATATCTTTGTATACATTTATAGAACTACAGGATTCTACATATTGAATAAATCACATAAAAATGCTCAATGTCATTTCCAAAACAGTAATATAAAATAAAAATGGCACATTCTATAATTACATCAAAAACAAAAATTTTGGTGCATGATAACAAAAAGTTGCTCAAACCAATCTAGGTTCAGAGATAAAGGAAGGATTTTGTGCTGCAGTTAATTGATAAAAATTTAAAACCCAAAAGTATATATTCTTTTTCTTTATTTAAACAACTTGATTACATACATGATTGTGTTTGGGTTTCAGTCATGTAAAGAACACCGACCGTCACCAGTGCAACATTCCCATCATCAATGTCCCAAATCTCCCTCCTCCCCACCCAACCCTTGCCTGTACTCTAGACAGGCTTTCTATTTCCCTCATACATGCTCATTATTAGGATAGTTCAAAACGTAGTTATTTCTCTAACTAAACTCATCCCTGTTTGTGGTGAGCTTCTTGAGGTGAGCTGTGACTTCCAGCTCTTTTCTCTTTTGTGTCTGAAAATTATTATTGCAAGAATGTCTTTCATTTTTCTTAAAACCCATAGATGAGTGAGACTATTCTGCGTCTCCAAAAGTATATTTCAAAGATTAAATACTTTTATAATAGTTTCAGTAATATCAAAAGGTTTGAAATTTAAAAGGTGAGATAAATAAAGGAATCAGCGACAAAGGGAATTGTTAGGGATCCTGAGGGTGTCTCACTTCCAATACTGTC
>PVKC010011665.1:5476-24516 GCA_004027635.1 Crocidura indochinensis | reverse complement strand
CAACTTTCTCCCAACTTTTCCCTCACTATTTTTTATTCATCTCTTAAATGCTGTTTTTTATCACTTTGATTCTTTTTTTTATTTTTATTTTTAATTATGAGAACAAAGATGCAAAGAGAGAGGACAAGGTAAAGTTACAGTGGGAGGACGATCGCCCATAAACAGAATTCACCTAAGTTCCCTTGCTGGTATGGAATTCAGGGGTTTCAAAGTAGGTGCGGCTGCTCCTCTTCGCTCCGCAGCCGCGCTTTTTGGGTACGGGGCCTAGAGAGGTTACGGTCCGTAGATCGGCTTAGCAGAGAGGAGGAGAGAAGAGGCAGAAGCATGGCCGGTGGTGGTCTTTATGTTTCTGGGATTCCCCAATCACACAGCTCGATCGGTCCCACGTGGGTCGGGTGAGACCATCTTACCGAGGGACTGGGGTCCCGGTTTGTAGATTGGCTCAGCAGAGAGGAGAGAAGAGGCAGAAGCATGGCCAGTGGTGGTCTTTATGTTTCTGGGATCCCCTATCACACGGCTCGATCGGTCCCACGTGGGTTGGGTGAGACCATCTTACCGAGGGACCGGGGTCCCGGTCCATAGATCGGCTCAGCAGAGAGGAGAGAAGAGTATCACTTTGATTCTTAATTTTTATAATATAATTTTTATTATATGTATGAACTTTGGGTTGACTCTTCCACTGGCATAATTTTTATTTCATATTGATAACTTCCAAATTTTTATTTTGGCCATATAATATTTTTATTTAAACTATTGTGATTTACAAAGTTATTCCTAGTTGGATTTTAGACATACAATGTTTCAGGATCAACCCCACCTCCAGTGTCAGCCTCCTTCCTACCAATATTCTCAGAGTTCATTTCCTGCTACACCCCCTACCCAGCTGGCCACCACCCCCTACCCAGGCACTTTTGTAAGTTTGATTGTTAAAGTTTGGGAGGCCATATAATTTTTAACTAGGTTTACAATAACAGAACTCTAACTATACATTGTTATATATATGATATAGAGTTATACTGATGATGGTGGGATTGAAAGTAAGGTATTGTAAGCTTGAAACTCCTATTATTAACAGCTTTGTAAATCACAATGACTAAATAAAAGGAAAATATATAATTAATTTATGGGAAAACTGGATTTTGAGGAATTCTATGGATTTTGAAGTAAAGTGGAATGGATATGTCCCTATATTTATTGGATGGGTAAATTAAGGAGATTGCTCACAGGCAGTTGTTGCACTGGCTTTCCCGGGAACTAGTAAACACTGCTGCTCTTTCTAAAGCAGGTATGGCCTGTTTCCTGGCACCTATTCTGTTGAGAATACCTTTTTTTTTATGGTGCCAGGTAGCATAAAATTTAGAAGAGAATTGTCCTGTGATTCCTGAACATTGCTTTGGAGCCACCACTACTATCCCATATAATTTTTTTATAAAGCTCATTAAAATACATTCGCCTGGAGTGATAGCACTGCAGGTATGGTATTTTCCTTGCACATGGTTGACCTGGGTTCTTCTCCAGCATCCCATATGGTTCCCAACATGCCAGGAGTGATTTCTGAGCAGAGCTAGGAGTGACCTCTGAGCACTGCTGGGTGTGGCTCCCAAAACAAAACAATCGAAAAATTAATTAAAAATGCAATGCATTTACTTATATATGTATAAAGTAGTTTGACAATTAAAACATTTACTATTAAAGTAGTTTTATATTAATATTTTAATAGACAGCTTAAATGTTTAAAAGTTGAAATAAAAAATAAAAAATAAAATTAAATTAATATCTGTAATGATTAATATTTCCTGTCCTTATAGATTTGATCCAGGCTACCAATGAGACCAATGTCAATATTCCTCAGATGGCTGACACACTCTTTGAGAGGGCAACAAACAGTAGCTGGGTGGTTGTATTTAAAGCTTTAGTCACGACACATCATCTCATGGTGCATGGAAATGAGGTAAACTGAGTAAAGTTTTTTTTTATTTGGTGGGGGAAAAGAGAGTTTTATGGAAGATTGTGATGAATGACTTAGAGCCCTTTCAGTATTTAAGAATTAAGATGAGAAGTTTAATTTTAATCTTACTCCTAGTTATTTCTCATAAATATGTTAAATCAGATCTTTTCATAGAGATATTGAATACTAAAGGTACTATTATCTGGGCCGGAGAGATAGCATGGAGGTAAGGCATTTGCCTTGCATGTAGAAGGACGGTGGTTCAAATCCCCGCATCTCATATGGTCCTCTGAACCTGCCAGGATCTATTTCTGAGCATAGAGCCAGAAGTAACCCCTGAGCGATGCCGGGTGTGACCCAAAAACCAAAAAAAAAAAAAAAAAAAAAAAAGTACTGTTATCTAAAATGTCTGTATAATATAAATATAAATGGGATAGTGGAGAAAAGTTAGTTTATTAAAAACTAAATAAACAGAAAATTATTTTTTCTTTAGGGAATATTTATTTGTGCCCTTAAGTGAAAATTGTTCATAAAATGTTTAATTTTAGAAAATATCAACAAAAAGCCTATTTTATTGAGATGTCTACTGAATCTCATTAAATTTATTGTTTCTGTTACATGCAAAAATGTGATATCATGCAGCCAATTCTAATTTAATGAATAGTGGTTACTTTTTCCTTTTCAAAAATTAGCATTATCATGAAGCTGAGTAAAAAATTCACAATAAGAGAGCGGGGCCTGAGAGATAGCATGGAGGCAAAGCGTTTGCCTTTCATGCAAAAGGTCATCGGTTTGAATCCCAGTGCCCCATATGGTCCCCCGGGCCTGCCAGGAGCAATTTCTGAGCAATGGAGCCAGGAGTAACCCCTGAGCGCTGCTGGGTGTGACCCAAAAACCAAAAACCAAAAAAAAAAAAAAAGAAGAGAGATTATTTTATTTATAAGTACTTATTCCCTTTAGAATCAGAAATTGTTAACGTTATTGAGAATTAAATATTAAGAATATTTGTGTTTAATTCTTAAAATTTTGTTTTTTAGAGATTCATTCAATATTTGGCCTCTAGAAATACACTATTCAATCTCAGCAATTTTTTGGACAAAAGTGGATCTCATGGTGAGTTACAGTCCATAATTTTTTGCTAATTTTTCTGGTATACAATTATTTTTGAAATGAGAATATTAATTATCATTATGACTGACAGTACCATTGGGTATTAAATAAAAATGAAAGTAGCTCTGTTACTTTATGACAGAGTTTATTAAACATTTAATTATTAGACAACAATTATTAACATACAACTTAAATTAATTTTATTGTTCAGTATTTACCATAAAAGTAATGGAATAATGATTGTGATAGGACTTCATTATGAGAAATGAAATAAAAAAATACTCTCTCGAGTATTCTTAACAAATCCATAAAATTCAAAGTATAACCACATGTTTCTTTACATTTACTAGTTGCCTGCTATATATAAGCAAGCATGCAAGCAAACATAAGCTGTTACATACTACATATATTTAGACTGAAATAGGCTATAAGATGAAGCACTGAACAAAAATATTAGGATGGTTCAATAGTTAACTGACTAATTTTAGAATGTCTCCTGAAAAAAGTTAATTTTTCCTAAAATAGATTTTCAATGACACTTTCCCTTGACACGGCTACATGTGAAGAGTATTATTAATGGTACTAAGAAAAGCACAATTAAATGTATTTTATTTATTTATTTCCTCTATCCTTTTCCACAGGTTATGATATGTCTACATTCATAAGGCGCTATAGTAGATATTTGAATGAAAAGGCCTTTTCTTACAGACAAATGGCATTTGATTTTGCAAGAGTGAAGAAAGGGTATGTTTTTCTCTTTCTTGTATTTATTCAAACAGATAAGTCTTTGAGGAATAATTGATTTTTAAAAAGTAAATTTATATGCCTATTATTTTGACTACAAAGTTCAGTTTGTAGTCAAAAAAAATCTTCTTAAAGAAAAATATTCAGGGGCCAGAGAGATAGCATGGAGGCAAGGTGTTTGCCTTGCTTGCATGCAGAAGGATGGTGGTTCGAATCCTGGCATCCCATATGGTCCCCGGAGCTTATCAAGAGCGATTTCTGAGCATAGAGCCAGGAGTAAACCCTGAGTGGCACCAGGTGTGACCCCCAAAAAACAAAACAAAAACATTCAGTCAGTAACATGATAGAAGTTCAAGGTTTCAATATGTATTACTCTTTATCTTTATGCAGAGACTATGATTTATGCATAATATTTACACATGGCATAACATATTTAAAATCATTTCCAAAATTTTTGTGTTTTTTGTTTGTTTGTTTTTGGACCACATCTGGTGGCATTCTGGTTACTCTTGGTGCTGAACTCTATAATCACTCCTGGCAGGCTCTGGGAACCATATGGGTTGGCTGCATGCAAGGCAATTACCCTATCCACTGTGCTATCACTCCAGTCCCCAGTTCTGAATTTTTAACACAGATATGTCTTTCAAAATTTTCCATGGATTTATTTACAATAGGCTAATTTAAAATTACAAAAACTATAGCAAGTAATAATTATTTGCATGTTTTAATTGTGGTGAATCACTAGGGTTTGAGGAATGGTGGCCAGAGACCACTTGAGGGCTCTGGAATACATGTTAGAATGCTCTACCAGGGAGTGTGGACTGGCTTTGGTGCTCGGACCTAATTCTTTGGATGCTACTGAAGCCCAGAAGTCTTAGGTATTGAATCCACCATGTTTACATCAAATAGTGTTCATTGTTCCAGGGAGCCAACTCAAAACCTCCATGTGCCTCCTTCTTTCCAATTATCTACTACCCCAGGTCTTTGAGAGGATATACTGTCCTAGAAAACACTCATACTAAAATTGAAATAATTATTAATATTAAGCATACCTCTTTGAAACAAAGCATTTTTCTTTTCGATTCATGATTGTTTATCTTCCAAATAGATGCCTAGTTTGATCTAATCAGAAGTGTTTCATCATGTTTATTGCTTTCCCTATTCCTAGATTAGAATAATGGCAAGATATGATATTGTGGAATATTTATTACTTTAACCTCAAGAATCCACAGAAAAGGATATAATTCTATTTTTTAAATGTCTTGACTGAAGTTATATCACAGTAGTGCAAAATAGAAATTTACCTATTCAAAATGGTTTCTTGAGGGTTAGCATAGTATAAAATTAAGGTTTTTACTTCCCTTCTCTAAGAGATGTTCCTGTTTCACAAACCTGTTTTCTATCTTCTTTCATGACCTTTGGCTAACATTGCTGATGTTCGTGGCTGAACTCTGGCCTCACCAGAGTTCATACCAGATTCCTGGTCTTTTTAACCTTTTGCAGAATGTAAAAGGGGAAATAAGTGCATTTTGAAATAATTTCTCTACTACCACTGAAGTCATAAAGATTGAAAGTTACCATTCTCTTTTTTTTTCCATTTATTGCCGTTAGTGCCACTTTAGTCTTTCACCATTAATAGATGCAGGGATTCCCTATGAAGTGGGTACCAAGGTGTATTCCAAATCAGTGAATACCCCTCCGAGCACTAACCTTCAAGCATTTCCTCTACACTAGTTAAATTCCTACCTAATTGCATTTAGCCCAAATGAATTTAACATTTTCTCTACTTTTTAGTTAATGATATAACTGTCTTCCCAGTCCTAAGTTTATGAAGACTTCTAAAACTGGTGTTCAGAAAATCTGTGTGTATGTGATACTGTCTCTATTAGAGATTAAGAAAAATACATCTAAAACTTCAACTCTCCTCTTTTCTTCATAAAAAAAAAACTTGTAGAGCTGATGGTGTGATGAGGACGATGGCTCCTGAGAAGCTCCTAAAGAGTATGCCAATACTTCAGGGACAAATTGATGCACTGCTCGAATTTGATGTATGTATCCTATCAGAAAATGTTTTATGCTCAATTAATGTCCCTAATGAAGGTGATTTACAGATTAATTTGGATATTTTCTTAAGAAACATAGGGGCCCAGGAGATAGCATGGAGGTAAGGCATTTGCCTTTCATGCAAAAGGTCATCGGTTCAAATCTCGGTGCCCCATATGGTCCCCGTGCCTGCCAGGAGCAATTTCTGATCATGAAGCCAGGAGTAACCCCTGAGCACTGCCGGGTGTGACCCAAAAACCAAAAAAAAAAAAAGAAACATAGATTACCTTCATTTGAATGAGTCTAAATTCTAGCTGCTTTAATGACTCCCTGATGGAATTACATAAGTGTAGAGCTTTTCACAAATCTTTAAAATTTATTTTAAAATAAATTTATATTGACAATGGTAGTGAGTGAGAAAAATAGAATGCCTGTCTAGAATACAGGCAATGGGTGGGAGAGGAGGGAAATGGGGGTCATTGGTGGTGCACTGGTGAATGGAGGGGTCCTTTTTTATAACTGAAATCCAACTACAAACATGTTTGTAATCATGGTACTTAAATAAAAATAAAGATATAAAATAAATTCATCATTTATTATGAGTAAATGTTTTATTTGTAAAACTATTTTATAAACCTCTATATTTGGTGTTATGTAAAACTTTTTCTGGCAAAAAGGGCTGTGAATAGAAGTTCAAGAAACACTGAATTAGATGAACACTTAACTCAGGTTGGTGAGATAGTGTGATTCCAGTTGATCTGATGGTCAAGAAGTTAACCAGTTATTTTAAGTCATGCAAGAATTTTGGAACCTTGGTTCAGAATAGGATGGTGGTGGTGCTTCCTATTGTGTTTACCTGTAAAGTAACTACAAAATGTACCTTCAGGAAAGTAAATAACCTTACTTACTCTTCTTAGAAACCACTAAGTAGATGGCTTACAGAGGTACTAACCGCTATCAAAAATTGTTTTTGTTGCATTATGGCTATATATTCTCTACTAATACTAATATCTGTTAGATCTCTAAGAGATACCTTTATCTTAACTGTGGTGATAAATACACATGTGGTAAGATTTTATTGTACCAAACCAGGTTAAACTTGGAAAATTTAAATAAATCAGTGTTCTTGTGATGACATCAAAATACAATTTTCTCAAGAAATTATCAATAGAAAAAACTGGGAAAATAAAACACAGGCTTTCTTTCAATTATTTATTTTTGTTTGTTCATTTTATATGTGTTTTGGGGTGAGACTTTCATGTAGGATGGGGGACTACAAGGACTGTTCTATGCAGTTCTTAGAAGGCCATACATACAGTACTGAGTACTGGGGATTGAACTCTGTTACTTTGTATAGCTATATAGATGGTTTTAAAATTGTTCAGGTTTTTTTTTTTGTTGTTGTTGTTTTTTTTGGGGGGGTCACACCCGGCAGCGTTCAGGGGTTACTCCTGGCTATATGCTCAGAAATGGTCCCTGGCAGGCACAGGGTACCATATGGGATGTCGGGATTCGAACCACCATCCTTCTGCATGAAAGGCAAACGCCTAACCTCCATGCTATCTCTCCAGCCCCAAAATTGTTCAAAATTTTTAATTAAAAACATCATGGAAATAGGTGTTTTGATGTGAGATTAATTCACATTAATTAACTTTCCTTACTTGGATGGTTGCCTAAAGCAATTTACTTCAAATAATAATGTAAAATATATTGCTATTATATGACTTACTAAAAGATGAGTTCTAATTACCACATTTTAGCGCCTGTGAAATTTCAGTAAAAGTAGCAAAAATAAAAAAACATTGAAATGATTTTTGCTATGTTTATAGTAATTACTTCACCAGGTATCTGTAGAATTGTTTCTCTAAGCTTATTAATTTATTTTTTATGTTTTCTGTGTTGTTAGTAGTTCATAAATGAATAAGGATTAGAGCTTGAGTAGGAACAAGGTATAGGAAGTATGGATAAATATTCTTATTTTTCTTATTTCTATTGGATGAATGTTGTGGGTTTTTAGATTTATTTTTGGAATAAGGTATTTATGTCCCAATTTATGCTTATTTTCTATGGAAACTATTTTATAAGAAAAGTAAACTAATACAATTTAGAAAAGGCAACATAAAAACAAATGTTAAAAGTTGGATTTTATTGATTTATTAATCATGAAATATATATATACATATATATATATGTTTTCTAGTTGGTAAGATTATTTTCATTGACTTAAGTTGAAGCTTGATCCAAAACATACAGTCCATCTTTTAATATTGGTAAGATTACTAAAATATTATCAACATTTGTACAATATGAGTATATTTCTTAATAATCATTTGAGATATTTTAATATGTTTTAAGGAAATTGCCATTTGATAGTAAGTAGTTAATCAAACATTTTCATGTTTTCCTAGGTGCATCCAAATGAACTAACAAATGGTGTCATAAATGCTGCATTCATGCTTCTTTTCAAAGATCTTATCAAACTCTTTGCCTGCTACAATGATGGAGTTATTAACTTACTTGGTATGTTGAGCCATTTATATCTTTAAATACACTATCAGGGTACAAAGATTTAGATTCATTAGACTTCATACTTAAAATGTGAAACTTGCTTAATTCAGGGCAAAGTTTTCTTTGTTTACTGTGTCAGCCAATATTAAGTTCAGATTTAGATGCTTAAAACGTTTTGGAATGGAGGCCATAGAGATAATACAGTAGGAAAGGTGCTTGCTTTGTGTGTGACTGACCCAGGTTCAATCTCTAACATCTCATGTGGTCTCTTAAACACCACTAGGAGTCACTGTAGAGCACAGAACCTGGAATAAGACATAAGTACTACCAGGTATGGGTCAAATAAACAAAATTTTATAATTTTAGAGGAATAGGTATAGGCTTTGCCTGGTGCTTAAGTTGCATGATAATAACTTGCATAATACTGACATTAATCTCAGATAACACTCTACAGATGTTTAGGAAGCAAGAAGCCTCTGCCATTTTGCTAAGCATAACATTAAGAAGTGCCAGTCTATCTCCTTGGTTTATGAATCCAGGTTTTCTAGCTGTTGTAGATAACAAACCATCTACTAAATAATCATTCTCAACATATCCTGTAATGCCTAAATTCTTATACTGAATTCTATTCTTAGACCAGGTCTGAGGTTGAAGCTTTTTGTAGAGAAATCCATCATTATGTAAGGCCAACTACTTCTAGAATAATGACAAGACTAATGATAATACTGATGAATTCTAAATGGTTAATATATCACCTCACTTCTGATGTAGTAGAGATAATGTTGTGTGAGGTACCTTCATACCGTCATGGTACTGGCAGATGATATGGATATAAGTGCTAAATATAATGTCCAAGGTAAATATATTTTGTGATAGGGCCTTTTGATATCAATTTGTATGGAAGTAGTCTCATACACCTATCTACTAGAAACATGTCTATGATTTTTTCCAGGCCATCTTGTCATCAATATTCCACTTTCCCCCAAGTTCCTGATCATCCATACCCACAGTTAGTCACTGTTCATATTTACTGTAGCTTCACATGTTTTACAATATTTGTTCAATATACAATGAAAAATAAGAAAGGTGTTCTACTTCAAGCTTGTTCTATAGTCGGTTTATTTTTGTATTTCAAGTCACCTCTCTGTGGAGATATGATTATTTGGCAAACCATTTTCAACGATGCCAGGATGAGAAAAAATACTTGATACTTTTTTCTTCTTATTCAGATAGGAGATATGGGATTCAAATAGAGAATTTAACAGACTCAACTGGTGTGATTTGGGGAGAAATGGTTGTGCAGAAGAGCAGAAGGGTGCAGTGGGATGATGAACCATCTTTCTTCATGTAGCCTCCTTGTGAATTCAGGATATGTTTGAGGCTAACTTCATGTACTCTGTCCATTTAATGGTGGGGTATTTTTCTATTTTTTCAATTTCATGACTTTATGTATTAGATAATACTTGAGGCTCAACCCCTGGTACCCCATATGGTCCTCTAAGCCTGCCATGAGTGATCGCTGAGGGATGAGTCAGGAGTAAGTTCTGAAAATCATCAGGTGCAGCCCCAAAACAAAACAAAAATATTTTTTTGTCATGCCATAGTCCTCTGATTCTTACCACTTTCTGCTGGCCAAATTCTTTGAGACCAGTTAGGGTATTTAGAATTTAGACATTTTAGCATACATGAAAGAAATGAGCTATCTAACCCAGCAATACAATATATAAATATGCCAAAAGGACAATATATTGCAAATTTATGTGGGCAGTTGGATAATTAGATAAAATACAGTACAGGTCAAACTTAAACAACAAACAATTTTAGCATGAGTAATATGAACTGTAACTTATTTAATAATAATAAGGTCTCCATATTTTCTTGAAGGAGGTCTATGAAACATAGCACAATCATGGTCTTGGGAGTTATCTATGTAGGGATTTCCTGGAGTGGCTCTCCATTAGTAGGTCCAGGAAGAGGACCCAAAAGCTAAATATCTAACCTTGAGATTTATGAAGGTTAGCAGATAAAATAAAATTAGTCTAGTGGGTATAGGAAATAAAACTAAACTAACTAGTCTATTGAGTTCAGGAAATTATTTACCTAATTTCCTGAATAAATAATAAGAATATAATTCATCTTGAAACTAGGAAAAAATCCTATACTAATTTCCAGATTTTTGAAATAATAAACACCATGCTATCAAGTACATATTAAAATAAGATTGTAGCAGTTAATACATAAGTTTAATCAGGTGATCATTCCTTTATGCCAGAATATGGCCCTTCAAAAGTGTGAACTTTGCATAGTTCCTGACACCTCATAGAATGCTACCAACTAGCAAATTTTCTTTCTCTCCCAATTCAAAGTGTGTACGAAGTAGTTTGCTTTCATACAACAGGGATGCCTATGTATCCTTACTATTTTTTTTCAAGGATATCAATCTCTGTTCTATCCTACTACCATGAAATATCACTGTCACTAGAACCACACTATTTGCACCAGCAAGCAAGAATTTCAGATAATCTTGGCTGTCTTGATAGGTCACATGTATGTCAAAGTGAAGAGATAGACTCTATGAAAATTAAGAAATGTGATACTTCAGTGAAGTGTTTGATGGTATAAAGGACTCCTCCACATGAAAGACAAATTATTTCACAATACATCCAACTAAAATGCAAGCACAAGTTTACTTAAGTTTTTGCTTATTTGTTTTTGAGATAGCATGCAATATTTGTGGATGCTAGTCTAAGTGGAATATCTAGCATAGTGTAAGATATAATAGGGTCTGTATCATTAGAAAGTTCTGTAACAACTCCACTTGGATCTTTGTTACACCAGAACTAGATGTAAAAATTCTCTTGGGACTAGAGCAAGTACAGAACTAGAGGTATGTTAAGTTCCATATATAGAAGCAGATTGAACTACAGAATGAATGCCTCTGGCATACCTGAGTAAGAAATTGCAATTGAAGCTCCTAGTGTTTTGAAGCAGAGCCCTGCATTCTTTAGACAGTAAATAATAATCTTTAGAAAAATTTCTTGGGTGTACTTGTAGAGATTGAGATTATGACCATAGATATCAAAAAATCATAAGGCCTCCTGAAATGAGGCTTAATTACAGGGTAGCAAAACAAGAGAGGGCCTTCTTACTCGAATTAAGAAGGAAAAGCTTCAACAACAGTAGCTCACTCAGTTTAAATCTACTCAAATAGTTAAATTTCTATTTTATTTCTTAGTAAAAGTTCTAACTTCCACTAAATACTCTGGTGAGGCTGGAAGTGTAAGTTTGCCAAGTAATTTATTATTCCATAGTTCACAAGATTAAACTGTTATTTTCAGGTATTAAAACTGTATACTTGCAAAAGAGAAGAGCTCTAGGGAATTTGGGGGTTGCCACAATCTGATGCCTTGAGTCAGTAATTTAGAGTCCTGTGTTGTCATTTTCCTTTGTAAACACTCCAAGAAGTGTCAGGAACAATTATCAGTGCCACAGTTCTGCTTGCTGGTAATCTGTTATCAGCCACTTGAGCTGATAAACTTGACTGGCTACTCATGTTGAAAGTCATGGGTTATAATTTAGCTATTTTTCTCCTTTATTGCATAGAGTATTTTGAAGTTTTTATTTTCTAATTATTTCAGTTGGCCATCACTACCTTCAGATGCAGTCAAGTCAATTAACTAACTCCAGGTTCCCATGTTTGGCCTTTATAAGGGTCTGATTTCTATAGCTGCCTCGGGTACTGTAACTTTTTTAAGAAATACTTGCAATCAGATAGGCATTATATTAGTCGTTTACGTAATTACTATAAACCTATTGGTATGATTCTAAGCCCAGCTCCTAAGATGACTGGCATAAGAGCTCGCCCACCAGGAAGACTGCTGAGGCCACTCTATTTTTACTTTTAATTTATTTTATTTTATCGTTATTTTTTGGCTACACCTGGTGATTATCAAGGTTACTCCTGGCTCTACACTCAGAAATTTTTCTGGCAGTACTTGGGGTCTATATGGTATAACAGAGATCAAACCTGGAATGAGCATATGCAAGGCAAGAGCCCTGCCCACTGTACATTTCTTTCCATCCCCAAGATCACCACTTTAATGTATAATGCAATGACAAGATGCTACCTCCCCTTCAGTTCTCTTGCAACACTGAAAAGCTTTAATGACTACCTGAGACTGTAGGATGGAGATTAAGGGGTCAGATCATACTGCTGTGACTGTAATCATTCTTCAAAACCAAGGAAGTTGGAGAGTAGATAGTGAATTCTGCTGAAATATAATAACATGCTTCTATGCTCTCATAATTTGTTGGAAAAAATAGCTGAAATATACAAGATGACTGAATATGTCTCAGTTTCTTGTCTCACAGGTTTGTCCAATTTGAAGAATTGAATTGCATCCAGTAACCTGGTTTGTTATAAGCCTAGAATAAGAGTGGAATTTGGGTGATTTAGTCACCAACATAAAATGCTGTGCTCGAAGAAGGTGGAAATTTCTTCTTGATAATGTGTAGTAATTTTCTTCATTCGAAAGCCTATTATCTTCTTTGTGTGGGGGGTAGGGCACAACCAGTAATGTTTAAGACTTATTCCTTATTCTATGCTGAGGAACCCACTCAGTGGGAATCTGGAGACTTTATATAGTATCAGATATTAAACCTACGTCAATATGCAAGGCAAGTGCCTTCCCCACGGAACTGAATTGTCTCTCTGTAGCTCCTATTAGCTTCTTTTCAATGAGTTCCACACACATGATTTCTAATAAACTTAGAAAAAAGTGGCATTATTTTTCTAAACAATTATCTGTATTTTATAGAAAAATTTTTTGAAATGAAGAAAGGACAATGTAAAGATGCCCTGGAAATTTACAAACGATTTCTAACTAGGATGACACGAGTTTCTGAATTTCTCAAGGTTGCAGAGGTAAGCAATAAAAAGCCTTTCTGGAAATGTAATACTCAAGTATCTGAAGTAAATAATGAATTTATAATCTGGCAAGCCATGTTGGTCACAGTGTATGAGGATAGGAAGCTACATTAGAATCATCTTATCTAACTTTCACTCAGATGCTGAGCCAGATACTTGTTCTATCATCAAAATTCATAGGTTAATATGAATTTTTTTTGCAGGTGCTCATTTTGCCTTCTATCTTAGATTGTGGGAAAGTGCTTTCTTCCTAGTGAAATCTAGAAATAAGCCTTTAGAAAGTTTTCACATTATTCCGAGCATAAAAATGGCAAATAATAAGATATGATCTTTAAGTTTATAGTTTAAGGGTACTCTTCCTTATAAAAAAGAATTAAAAGCAATTGCTATTTTTGAGGTTATGTTTAAAGTGGTGTTTTATCCTGTAAGAACCTATTATTGATTTATATAGACATTAGGAATTATGATATTGTTATCATAGTTTTTGAAAAGATAAAAAATGTGTTCTTTTCTTTTATGTCAGTTGATCACTAGACAGACTGCAGTGCTGTGTGAGAGGAGTCTTGAGACTCAAAATTAAAGCATAGGATGCCATGATATGGGGCTTCCTTGCCACATAATTTTATTTTTGCCATTTTGAGAAGAAAGCACAAACTTCTTATACACACAGTATTGAAAACACTCTAGTTCTTGCATTTCAAATTTCAGTTCATAAGAGTATTTATTGTAATTATTGTCTTATTCAAATTCTGATACTAAAATAATGGTATAAAATACTATCTTTTATGCTTTAGCCCATAGCTTATAATCAGAATAAATAAATAAATAAATAAATATTGTTTGGGGGCTACACCCAGCAGTGCTCAGTGTTTATTCCTGGCTTTGCATTCAAGAATCACTCCTGGAGAGCTAAGGAGACCATATGGGATGCCAGGACCAAACCCAGGTCATCCACGTGGAAGACAGGTACTCTACCTGTACTACCTCCCTGGCCATCAGAATAAATATATATTTATTGTATGAGAATCAAAGTAAAGATTAGTGTATATAAATTACATATATAGTAGTAAAATATTCACATATATTTCCTTGTGGATTGGTGGTCTTAAAATAAGGATAGAGAGGCCAAAAGTAAAACAGAGGTTATGATACATCTTGCATGCAGCAAACCCTGAATTAATCCTCATAGCCATGTAGTCCTCTGAAAATTACTAGGTACAATCCTTGAAACCGCAGAGAACCACCAGAGTGGCTCAGTACTATAGAACCATCAGGATGACTCAGTACTATAGAACCTGAGCAAAAACACATCCTTAGACCCTAGCATTGAATGACTTCCTGGCTATCTGATCACTGCTCCCAGTCTTCCCTGGTCCCTTCTGAGAATACTTGGAACTCCCACAAAGTTATTTTAAGGAAAGATAAAATTGCTCCAAACATTTAATTTAGCTGCCTCATACATATTTTTATATCTGATATGATTTCCCCATAGTTTCACCATAATTTTAAATATATTTAATAAAATTTGCCTGATTCTGTGCCAGAAGGTGGAACAGCGGTATGGCATTTGCCTTACACGTGGCTGACCTAGGATGGACTTCAGTTCAATCCCCCGACGTCCCATATGGTCCCCAAGCCTGGAACGATTTCTGAGTACATAACCAGGAGTAACCTCTGAGTGTTACTGGGTGTGGCCCAAAACAACAACAAAAAAAATTGCCTGACTTGTTTTTGTGGGAAAATTAATCCTACCTATGCATTGAAGCAAAATATTATTGTTCCTTTAATTCCTTGTCCATGTACTCCACATTTTCCCATACATTATTAATATTTAAGAAAGGAATGAGTACACATGTGTCAGATCTGGGTATGCATTTCTCTAACATAAGACTGGACTGATGAACTTGTCCATGAAAATAGGGTCATTTATATGTCAATTTCTTTTTTGTTGTTGTTGTTGTTTTTTGTTTTGTTTTTTGGGCCACACCCGGTGACGCTCAGGGGTTACTCCTGGCTATGCGCTCAGAAGTCGCTCCTGGCTTGGTGGACCATATGGGAACCGGGGGATCGAACTGTGGTCCGTCCAAGGCTAGAACAGGCAAGGCAGGCACCTTACCTCCAGCACCACTGCCCTGCCCCTTCTTTTATTTTTGTAATCTATATCAAATTTTATTTTGTGTCTTTTGGTAACTTCATTTTAACACAGGGCAATACAAACTGTTGAGAAGAGGGTACACACAAATTCAATGACATTTTGAGAGTCTCTAATTGAATAAAAGTTTTGCTTTATTTGATCATTGTAACTATTTAGAATGGATATTTATTTACAAAGTTTATTTTTTAATAGAATAAACATTAGATGCTATTAGAATAATCATCACTGGTATTTTGTTATATTTGAGTTAGACTACTCTTGTATTAAACACTATTTGAATATAAATCTTAAATAGTTTGATGAATAAAAGTATTTTCAAATGTACATAAATTCTCTTTATCAAACAGCACTCCTGGGAATTCATATAAAATAATTCATAGTTAGTAAAATTTTCCTGAAGATTATATAGACCTTCTGATGTCACTTTTAAAAATTCTCAGATCAGGGAAAAGTGTTGGGGGCTAAATATAGCTAGGCTATTAGGCCTAAAAAGGATACATGATATTTTAAAATGTAGAGTATTTGAACAGTTTTTATGAAGTATTCAGGTTTCCCATAGAAATTACTTTTAGGCAAAAAAAAAAGTTCCCACATTTTGAATGCTTTTAAAAAAACGTTTGCTAGTGCAGATACTGAGATTTTGTAAAATAGTTATTTTACAGGTAATAGTTATTTCTGCTAAACTTACTTCCCTTTTATAAAGCCAGGTTATTCTTAGTTTGCTACTCAAGTATAAATGTCAAGTAGTATTAGTTTTACCTTCCAGAATAGGTCCAACTAATAGTGATGAGATTTCTCTAGTGCAATCACACTGCAGCTAAGTTCTCCAATTACATTTTGGTTCAAAAGTTCAGGGCAATTAAAATATCTTTTTCAAGGAAGAATTCTTGAATTGCATCTTTCGTAGGATTATTTTTAATACAAATTCAGTATACCAAGCTGATTTTACCAAATGATTCTACAGTTTACCAAAATGATTCCAATATTTAGGATACATAATAATTTAATTTTGAAATTGTTCAGTTCATTTAAAAGATTTCTTTAAATGAAAGTCTTTAATAAAAATTGCTTTGAAAGATGTATCTAAGGAGGTATTAACTATGAAAATAAATAGAATCAAGGTGCTTTAGTTTATACTTTCTGTAATGTGTGATAATTTAAGTGACTTTAGGAGCACATTAGTGACTTTCTCAAGCCAGCGTTCAACCATTGACAAGTCAAGTCTAGATAGCTGCAAGGTTCCAGTCTAGAATTGATCAGGTAGGATTGAGAGTCACACACTATACTAATTGCTGTACACAGTGGGTCAGTTTGCCCAGCAGGGTGTGCTATAGGCATCTAATAGGAAGAAATCAAGATGTTGCTAACATCCTAATAAGACAGTGCCCACAAAACATTGATCAAAAGAATAATTAAAACACAATATCAGTATGCCAACAGGGAGGACCCCTGCTTTAGAATAGAGTGACAAAGAAAAAAATTAGCTTAACATATGATACACAAGTGGATATTTTTTAGTTCACTATTATTTCCTTTACTCTTTTGTGACAATACAAACTTACTTTCAAAGTCCCTCACAAATTCCCTGAATTTAATGAAAATGCTTCCGTTTTCACAGAGGGACCTTGATTCTTCGTTTATAAAAAATGAGAGGATTGGGGCCGGGCGGTGGCGCTGGAGATAAGGTGCCCATGCTAACCTAGGACCAACCGCGGTTCGATCCCCCGGCTCCCCATATGGTCCCCCGTGCCTGCCACGAGCGACTTCTGAGCGAATAGCCAGGAGTAACCCCTGAGCGTCACCGGGTGTGGCCCAAAAAACCAAAAAAAAAAAAAAGAGAGAGAGGATTAACTCTAACCGCAGCTTCTCAAACTATCTGAAGTAAAAAAAAAATGAGAGGATTGAAGTAACAATTTATCATTTTCAAACTTTTATTTGAGTAATTTTCAAATCTTTAGAAATTGACAGAACATTATGAACACCTAAATATTTTACACTGTTTCATTTTTATTCTTGCTCATATTTGTGCACATTTTTGCTCTTTTACTCCTATTGCTATCTTTCTCTCTGATCTCTTGCTCCCCTTCTTTCCACAAGAAATTTTTACATACAAAAAATTACATACAAAAAGAAAAAAAGAAAATTTACCAAAAATTCACACATTTTTACTATTAATTTTGTTTTCATAAGTGTATCTTATATAGGTTTACAAGGGTGAAAATGGAGTGCTTAGTGCTGCTTATAATGACAAGCATTAAGAGATTGAAAATTTTAATGTTCATTAATAAGTCATTTTTTAAATAGAGAATGAGAAATTTCTGTGAATCTGTTTACAAGTGCAAAAACTATTAACCTGAATATATATATATATATATATATATATATATATATATATATATATATATATATATATATATATTGATTTTGAGACAACTGAATGTATTCAGGAGTTACTGCTGGCTCTGCACACAGGAATTACCTCCAGCAAATTCAGGATACCAAATAGGATGAATCATATAAGTACCATATATGATTGAACCTGGGTTGACTACTGTGGGCAAGTGTCCAACCTCTTCACACCCTGTAAGACATATTTTATGATGAATTTGTTTATAGTACACAATTATCTAAGAATGCATCAAAATAAATATGTTTATTACATGTGCAAGTAGATTTGCATAAAGTATTATAGGAGGATGCATAAGAAACAAACAAAACAAGACAGTTTTCTCTGTGGGAGGAAGAGTGTAAAGTCACCCTGAACAAGTTAGCAAAAATAAATGAATATTCACTATCCAAATTTCTTGAGCATAATTATCAGTTTAAATTTAGTCTAAGCAATTTTTTTTAGTTTTAGTTGCTGTTAGCTAAGAAGGAAATCTTTAGAGTTCGCAGTTAATTTTCTTCAGTTCTTTTTTGGACTTCTAAGAAAATTCTGTACATTACTAATATGTGTATTACTCCTAGATATTTGTTCAGCAATCACTTCTGGGTGTTGGTGCTATGAATGGAACTGTGGTTCAATGCATAAAAGGCAAGGGCCTTAACCTTTGTAATATCTCTCTGACTCCTAAAATGTCCATCTTAATGGACTAAAGCAATCTACAAACTCAATACAGTCCTTGTCAGAACTACAATGGTATACTTCAGGATATAGAACAAAGTTCTCAATTGGTATGTAACCATGAAAGATTCAAAATAGCCTATGAAATTCTGAGAGAAATAAAGAAAAATAGAGGCACCATGCTCTCTGGCTTCAGAACTATATTACAAAATTATATTAATTAAAACAATGAGATACTAGAACAGAGACAGAAAGAACAATGAAATTATATAAACAGTCAATAAAGACAACATATTTAATAAATAATTCTGGGAAAATTGGGTGATATAAATGCAAAAAATTTAATCTTGATCACTGAACATATGAAAAATGAGCAAAAATTTTTAAGAAACTTAGAGGCAAGAATAGAAACCATAAAGCAACTAAAAAAATAAGTGATCTACTCCAGTATCTAAACATCAGTGATGTGTTTAGAAATTCAATTCAAATGTTAAGGAAAACATAAACAAAAATATAACTAATTTGCATTAATAGGTTTTGT
>PVKC010011664.1:0-24420 GCA_004027635.1 Crocidura indochinensis | reverse complement strand
GGATTACTCCTGGCTATTCGCTCAGAAGTCGCTACTGTCAGGCACGGGGGACCATATGGGTTGGCGCAGGCACCTTATCTCCAGCGCCACTGCCCGGCCCCCTAGTCCAACCTTTATGGAAAGTGATATGGAGATTCCTTCAAAACCTGGAAATTGAGCTCTTATGCAATCTAGCTATACCACTCCTAGGGATATACCCTAGGGACACAAAAATACAATTCAATAATCTTATTCTTACGACTATATTCATCGCAGTGCTATTTACAATAACCAGACTCTGGAAACAACCAAGATGCCCTTCAACAAATGAATGGCAAAAGAAACTATGGTACATGTACCCAAATGGAATATTTTGCAGCTATCTGGAGAGATGAAGTCATAAAATTTTCCTATACATGATGTACATGGAATCTATTATGCTGAGTGAAATAAGTCAAAGGGAGAGAGATAGACACAGAATAGTCTCGCTCATGTATGGGTTTAATAAAAATTAAGATATTATTGCAATAATTCCCAGAGATGATAGAGATCAGAGCCGGAAGGACTGGCTCATAATATGAAGCTCACCACAAAGAGTGGTGAGTGCAGTTCAGGAAATAACTATCATGACAATGAGTAAGAGAATTAGAATGCCTGTCTTGACTATAGGCAGGGGTGGGGTAGTAGGGAGGGGAGGTATTGGTGGTAGGAATTTTGCACTGGTAAAGGGGAGTTTTCTGCTTATATCTGAAACACGAGTACAATTATGTTTGTAATCATGGTGCTTAAATAAAGATTTTATAAAGTAATAAATAATGAAAAGCAGGTAAAAAAGATTCACAACAGATCTATCAAATGAGACTCTGTAAGCAAGAAGAGAATGGTGGGTTGGGATACAGTAAAAATAACCCCAATGAAATGAACACCTCATCAAGAATTCAATTATCCGCTAGATTACCTGCCATATTTGAAGGAAAAATAGAGCTTCATGGAAATCAGTTTCACAAGAAGCATTAAAGGAGCTTCTTTAAAAGACAAGATAATCTTCTCAGTACTTTGTCATTGAGTACAGCAATCACTCTTGGTGTGCACATATGGTTGTCCTCTACTAAAATAGAAAGATCTGTTTATTCCTAGACTGCTAAGGACTTTGCTTTGGGTGGGGGGGTCCCCCACACATGGCTATGCTCAGAGCTTACTTCTGGCTCTACACTTAAGAATTTTCCTGGAGGTTCTTAGGGAAATTCATTAGTTAATTAGGGCTTTTTGGTATTTCCACTTATTTAGATTTTTCTATAAAATAGCTATAGAAATCCACATGTAAATTTTTGTTTGGACATAAGTTTTGCGTTTCTGAATTAAATACTCAGAAGATAATTATTAAGTTGCATAGTATGTAGTATTTCTCTCTTTTTTTTCCCAGAAATATTTTCAAAATAATTTCCAGAATTGCAGTACTATTTTACATAACCTCCAGCACAATGTGAAAAAATATGAAAGATCTCATTTTTCTTCATACTTTCTAGTATTTCAGGTTGTTACTCTGTGCAAATTTCTCTGTTTGGATAGACATGCTTTCCTCTCTTCAGACTACACTTAGACCTTCTCAGGGCTTATTCCGGGCTCTGCACTGCTGACAGTGTTCAAAGTACAATATGAGATACTAGGAATTGAGCCCCGATAGGCCACCCCAGGTCACCCGAGTGCAAAGCAAACACCGTACTTGCTGTATGAGAGCTTGGGATCCAGAAGGAAGAAACTAAATTTAGAAGAAATGAAGAGGAGAATAAAGACTTGAGAGAGAAGAAGGAAAAAAATTTTTCTTTTCACATAACATATATCAAATTATATTATAATAATATAATGTATTAATAATTGTTATTTTTAATTCTATATGATTTCCCACTTTAGTAAATTTAGATAAACTTCATATTTTACCAATCTTTTATATGAATATATTGCTGCCATTTCTATTCTGAGCTAACCATTAAGGTAAATATTACTTTGTGGGGCTTTTTTCCTGGGGCTGATTCTGGGACTTTTTGGCTTCAGCCTCTTCCTCGGAATAAAAGCTATTTTCTTCTTTAAAAAATTCAGAGAAGCATTCCTGCAATGTACATTTATCTGTAGATGTGACAGCCAGAAACAAATAAACAAATGTCTCATAAACCTCTGACTTTTGGTTGCATGTGAGACACTGTAGTATAGATTTGAATTGTCCTTGAAAGAGATCGTAAATAACAGATTTGTGAGCCTTTTGGTGTTCGGACTAAATTATCTGTAATTTTAATTTTCCATAAGATGTATAGTTTTATCTGTCATTAGATTTACAATAAGCAAATCCTGATGTAGTCCCTCTCTTAGAAACATCAGTAGTTTGTGTGGATCCTGCTGATTGTGTCCAGCAAACTGGCCATTAAGTAAACCAGTCATGGGCCCGGAGAGATAGCACAGCGGTGTTTGCCTTGCAAGCAGCCGATCCAGAACCTAAGGTGGTTGGTTCGAATCCTGGTGTCCCATATGGTTCCCCATGCCTGTCAGAGGCGATTTCTGAGCAGATAGCCAGGAGTAACCCCTGAGCACTTCCGGGAGTGGCCCAAAAACCAAAAAAAAAAGGAAAAAAAAAGTAAACCTGTCATTATTTTGAAGCTTTCAGGGTTAATATGTCTATGATATCCATGGTTTTGATGAGCCGACCAAATTCTTTGGCTAATTTACCTTCATGCCCCATTGGATTTTTCCTGTTAATATCCTGTTTATTATTGACTAGTTTTTTCTTTAATAATTGTAGACAATATTACTTACTTCTGTATTTTGTTAATGTTTGTTTACTAAAAACAAATGGGGGAGTTGTGTATGTAAACATAAAAAAGAAAAAAATATTACTTTGCATCTTCTGGTAACTAAAAAATGGTTTCTTCAAAAATATGTAGAACTAAAAATATGTATCATTTATAAAAATTTGTACTTTTGAAATACAATTATCAAACTCTCTTCATAAATATATAATTACTTTGTGCTGTATTTTCAATACATGATTGATCTTTCAATTGGATTTAAATTTTAATTAGAGCTGCAGATTTTTTTCCTTTACCCTGTGTTATGCACAGAAATGTCCTTACACCTATGATTTTATTAAAGATCTAAATATTTTTGTTATTGTTGTTTGGGGCCAGAACAGAAGTACTCAAATGTTTCTCTTGGATCTGCACTCGAAAATTACTCCTAATAGACTCAGGGGACCATCAGGGATCCCAGGGATCAATCAAGGGTTAGCCAAGTGCAAGGCAAATGATCTACCCACTCAAAACCCAAGTTAAGATATTTTTATGTCTGTGCTTGCTCCTTGAATTTCTTTCCAATGAATATATAAATCTAGACTTTCCACACTTTTAATTAACCATTAACTTAGGTGTTTTTCTCTAAGCTTAATAGAAAAAATGCTTTTCTTAGTTTTTAAATTATTCTTATGACAGACCTTAATTCACCATTAGCATTTGGGGTTTTGTTTATGAATCTTTCTCTTGATGATACTTCATAATCTTTATACATTATAATAACCATATTTCAGAACTGATTTGAATTCAAATACTAACAGATCTGATAATTTGGCCATTTCAATAAGACACACACAGTGAAAACTGAATTTTGCCAAGACCTACAATCAAATCCTTTCCTGGAAACTAAACTAGTCAGCTTAAGAGTTGTGTTTTTACATTACAAAATTATTAAGAAGAGTGTGTCAATCAGTTAACAATATTTGAAATAAAGTAATACCCATTCAAAGGTAGTTATAATATTTGACATAGTTTCAGATTCAAGGATCTTTGCTATCACGATAAGTCACTTTTATTGGCTATACATAAAACTGGAGTGTATTCATTGTCAACCTTCTACCAAGTATTTGATGGAGGGAATGACTTCATTCACCTGCAATATAGCTATAGTTTACTACTGTTTTAAGCAATGCAGATTTTATTTTCTTCAGTTCCAAAATGATGGGAAAATCGCTTTGAGTAAAACAAAGCAGACTTCCAAATGTCCAATGTGGTTGCTAACAAATACTTAAATATTCCTCCCAGGTTAATAACGTATTTTTCTATCTGTTACCTGCAGTTAATGAATGTGAGAATTGAGAGATTGAGAATTGTTAGTAAGGATTTACAAACAGCTGATTGTTGCTAGAGAAACTTTTTGTGCACTGTACAAAAAGTACATCTCATCATATGAGATGTAAAAACTAAAACAAAGTTCATTCTTTTATCTTCCATTCACTAGTTATGAATGTACTGCAGGATGCATACAGTCAATAAACAACAATGAATGGTCCTTTAAAGGCATTGTTATTGCTATTGTTATTATTATTTTGTTATTTTGGGGCTATACCTGGTGACGCTTGGAATTACTCCTGGCTATGTACTCAGACATCTCTCCTGGCTTGGGGGACCATATGGGATGACAAGGAATCAAACTGCAGTTCTTCCTAGGTCAGCTCAGGCCAGGCAAATGCTCCACTGCTTGTGCCACTGCTCTGGCCAAAAGGCATTATTTTTAACCTTTCTTAAAAAAATTCTACTCGTGTGCCTTGGGAAATTATCTACTAATCTATTAATTAATTATCTATTAATTATTATTTAAAATACTATTTGCTACTTAGATGAAACCAGGGATGCACAGAATAATTCTAGTGTTAATGGCCTCATTACATTTAAGTGACTGCTAGCTAGAATGATGTTTTGGTGATGGTCATAGTTAGGAGGGCAAGTGAACAGAGGGGCAAGAAGGTACAGTGGTAGGAAATAACGTCTAGAAAGTAATAAAACCAAGATCGTCTCTGAAAAGGAATTACTCTTTAATCAGTTCATTAAGAATGGAGGCTGGCCCCTCTTTGGAGATGTGTCAGGAGGAAAAAAAGACCTGATATGACTGAATAAAAACCAACTCAAGTTCTTCCTTGACAAAGCCCTAGCAAGGAAGTCAGATGCACAGAATGTACCAAGCCAGGATAGCTTGGAAAGAAAACACAAAAGCAGCTTTTTAAAGTAAGCGTGCATTCTCCAATGTGAATCACCCATGCCTATACTCAGGCTATAAAACAGTTTTTCTTTAATGATCCACACTCTATCTGGAGATTACCCACACCCTGATATATTATGCATAATGCCATCCTTTTACTTTATAGAGTTCTCTTTTTGTTCAGTTTCCTTTTCCTAATTTAAAAAAATTTTTGTTTTCCTAAAATTCTTTTCTGCAAGAACAGACAATGAACCTGGGAAATCTGGATGGAGTTCAGGATTTTAATGTTCACAGCTGCTAGGAAGTCATGCAGACTTATTAAATCCAGACTTTCCCAGGCACTTCCCTAGAAAGGTCAATGGTGGACAAACAAGAGAATAAGTAGCACATGGGCTGCCTATGCTCCCTACCATCAACTGTAGAATCAAGTTGTAGTTTTTTGGTTCATTTGGATCTTTTAAGCTACTAAGCTTTAACGAATATATCTATGTGTATTCCTCAATGGCAAATGCCTTTGGAGAAAGTTATTAGTGAAAAAGAAAATCTGTTTAAACAATATAAAATATATACTAAATAGAACATGAGAACTGTAGTGTCAGAGAGATCACAATCACAATCACTTGTAATCCTTATGAAGTCATGATGCATACACTTTCATCAAGCTATTTTTTGGGAATAGAGCATGGAAATACACATTTAAAAGACGGCAGTCTGGGAAAGGTTTAGATAGCTTAGCTTCTTCAGCTTTTGCGATTTTCTTATGAGGTTTGTGGTAATGAGTTCTCTTAAGGATACATGTTGCCAGGACCCTGGAAGCTCCAAGTAGAAGGTTAACAATCCAGAATGGGACCTAGAGCCATACTACCTGACTTTCTTTTCTTGTAGTCTGTCTTGAGCAAACCATGTTTTTGGAATGAGCACAGATTGCCAATTAGATGAGCACACTGCCATCTAACAACACTGGTTCTGAAACAATCAGTTGCTTTATGCAGCTAATTGCAGCTACCTAACATTAAGGAGTAGGTGAATAATGCCACCTTGTCTAGCTTCAGGCGGGTGCTGATCGGTATCTTCAACGTCTCTAAGGAAAGTATGATTATGACCAATGCCTTCAAAAATACAGAGGCCAGCAGCTGAATCTTAAAATGCTAATAACTTGGAACTGGAGTGATAGTGAGTTCTATCCCTGGTAGTTCATATGGTCCCTAAAACTTACAGGAATGACTGACCCTGAGTGCAGAACCTTCAATAGTCAGATGTGACTCCAAAATAAAGTAAAACAAAAGAATGAGTAAGTAAACCTTCAAAGAAGGGCCAAGAATTTCATCTAATATACCTCCCAAATCACCCCTAAAACCTAAAAATTATTTGGTATAAGAAATAATTTAAAACCTTCTCAAAGAAGAAATACAAATGGTCAAAAGGCACATGAAAAAGTGCTCCACATCACTAATCATCAAGGAGATACAAATCAAAACAATGAGGTACCATCTCATGCCACAGAGACTGGCACACACCATAAAGAAAAAGAACAATCAGTGCTGGCAGGGATGTGGGGACAAAGGAACTCTCATTCACTGCTGGTGGGAATGCCATCTAGTCCAGCCTTTCTGGAAAACAATATGGAGATTCTTCCAAAAACTGGAAATTGAGCTCCCATATGATCCAGCAATACCACTGCTAGGAATATACCGTAGGAACACAAAAACAACACAAAGCGCCTTCTGCACACCTATATTCATTGCAGCACTATTCACAATAGTCAGAATCAGAATATAACCTAGATGCCTGACAACAGATGAAACTAAAGAAACTGTGGTACATATACACAATGGAATGCTATGCAGCTGTCAGGAAAAATGAAGTCACAAAATTTTCCTATACATGGATGGACATGGAAACTATTATGCTGAGTGAAATGAGTCAGAGGGAGAGAGATAGACACAGAATAATGTCACTCATCCATGGCATTTAAGAAAAATAACAGTATTGTTATTGTTATTGTTATAGAGATGAGGGCTGGAAGGACTGGACCACAATATGAAGCTTACCACAAAGAGTGGTGACTTCAGTTAGAGAAATAACTACCCAGTTAGAGAAATAACTACCTCAAACTATGGCCCGCAGGCCACATACTGTATTTCTTCCCGTTTTGTTGCTTCACATCAAAATAAGATGTATTCAGTGTGCATAGGAATTTGTTTGTAGTTTTTGTTTTTACTATAGTCCGGCCTCCAATGATCTGAGGGACAGTGAACTGACTCCCTGTTTAAAAAGTTTGAGAGGGGCCCGGGAGATAGCATGGAGGTAAGGCGTTTGCCTTTCATGCAAAAGGTCATCGGTACGAATCCCGGTGCCCCATATGGTCCCCCGTGCCTGCCAGGAGCAATTTCTGAGCATGGAGCCAGGAGTAACCCCTGAGCACTGCCGGGTGTGACTCAAAAACCAAAAAAAAAAAAAGTTTGAGGACCCCTGAACTACACTAACAATTATCATGATAATGGTAATGAGTGAGAGAAATAGAATGCCTGTCCTGAATACAGGCAGGGGGTAGGGAGGAGGGAGATGGGGCATTGGTAGTAGGAAGGTTGCACTGGTGAAGGCAGGTGTGTGTTCTTTTCTATACCTGAAACCTAACTACGAATATTTTTCTAATCATGGTGCTTAATAAAGATATTATTATGAAAAATATAAGATATGGCATGGAAAACAAAGTTTCCAATCGTGATGCCAATCTAATCCCTTTTGTACTTGTTTAATTGAATTAATCAGTAGTGATATCAAAGTCCTACCTGTTTAGCACCCACTTCTTATTTGAACATCAATACAAAAAACTTTTCCAAAGACAGTGAACTGTGTCAAAGTAAAAAAACAGTTCATGAATTGGCATTAAGATATTTTTCAGGGGTCAGAGCGGTGGTGCAATGTAGAGCTTTTGCCTTGCATGCAGCTGACCCATCCCCCAGTGTCCCATATGGCCCCCCAAGCCAGGAGCAATTTCTGAGCGCAGAGCCAGGAGTAACCCCTGAGAGTCACCAGGTGTGGCCCAAACCCCCCAGCAAATTTTTTTTCAGGGCAAGCAGTGACAGCACAATGGGTTGGGCAATTGCCTTGTATGTGGCCAACCTGATTTTGATCCCAGCAGCAGGAGTGATTCCTAAGTGCAGAACCAGGAGTAACACTGAGCATCAACAGGTGTGGAGCCAAAACTAACAAACAAAATTTTGAATTGTGAATATTTGAGCAATGAGATAAAAAGTTTGATATCATTTATTTAAAATAATTTTCGAAGAAATCGAGAAGGGTAGGAAGATGATAAAGAAAAATATCAAGAGAATAGGAGCTGATAATGTGTGTGTGCGTTTGTGTGTCTCAGATAAAGCAGGGTCAACAAAACTGAAAACATGAGAACCAAGCCACAACCACCAAAGGTTAAAATGTAAATATCAAGGTAGAAAGCTGGCGGGGTTAGGGGAAAAGCAGGTGGAAGAGAGGAATGATGGTTGGGAGGAAGGAACTTGAGAACATTGGTGGAGAAAAGTCAACATTGGCGGTGAAATTGGTGCTAGAATATAATAGCACCTAAACTCAACTATCAGTAACCTCATAAGTCATGATTCTTGAAATTTTTAAAAATTAAAAAAATTAAGAAAAAAATTCAAGATTGTATTAACTTGCAAATTTTTAGTTCGGAGATACCTGTTTTGCATTACAATGCCACTTGAGTAAACACACACTTTTTTCGCAGAAAAATATACTGGATGTCATATTTTTACAGGAAAATATGAAAAACTGATTTCATGGATATTTATTAAACTTTTTGTCCATAAAATTTGAAGCTATTTTGAGTCAAATTCTTGATATATAATTGGATTTGAATTTTACTTTTAAATAAAATATTCAATTCATCTCTAAATTTGTGGAACAGTAAGTTAAATTTTGTTATCAATGTTGTTTGTGGAACACATCTGGTGGTGCTTAAAGTTTACTTCTGGCTCTGTGCTCAGGAATCATTCCTATTGGGGCCAGAGGGACCATACTGGATACCAAAGACCTGGCTTGATCATATGCAAAACAAGAGCCATATTCACTTTATTATCTGTCTGGCCCCTAAGTCAGATTTAAAGAATAGCTTATAGATGGTGGGATAAAAGAAGCTTTTACACTGACTCCATTAAGTATAAGGGCATAATATATTTCAGAGATTCTATCATTTCCAGGTAGCTAAGAAGTGGATATGATTTCTAGTAAACATCCTTGTTTGTCCTTCAGTGGCTAAATATACTTGAGAGAATACAAAAAAAAATTCACATTGGAAAAAAATCTATAAAAGTTACATGCTGGAGAATTTCGATCACTTGCTTTTACCTGGAAGTATGATTAAATGTAGTTAAAATATCAAAACAAGAATATAGGTCACTCATCAGAAATGGTTGTTTACTCTGTGAACCTGAAATGAACTTTGAATACTTTTTCTCTTTTTCCCACAATATAGTTGTCATTAATTGTCCACAACCCTTATACTCAGTCTCTGAAGAAACAGCAGTCCTGGCAAAACCCTTGCTCCCAGCCACAGAGAAAAACAGTCAAATGTCTGAATAGGCGACTTTTATTTTATTTTATTTTATTTTATTTTATTTTATTATTATTATTATTATTATTATTATTGGTTTTTGGGCCATACTCGGTGATGCTCAGGGGTTACTCCTGGCTATTCGCTCAGAAGTTGCTCCTGGCAGGCACGGGGGCCATATGGGGAACCGGGGGATCGAACCGCGGTCCGTCCTAGGTTAGCACAGGCACCTTACCTCCAGCGCCACCGCCCGGCCCCCGACTTTTATTTTTTTAAATTCACACCTCTAAACTTACAGACACTTGCATGCTGTAGATGCTTTTTCCCCCATACAATATTTAGATTGGCCCAAATCAAGAAGGTCCTTGGACCTTCATGAACACATTTCACTTTATGCTTACAAAACATCCACGGTGTTCTAGGCTTCAGCATGAAGTGTAATCACCACATTTAGTTTCAAAGTTCAAGTACTAGTTCTATCACAGATAAGCACTGATCCAAAAGAGCAGGGTCAGACAGTCAATAATATAGCTAATGAGAGTGCAAAGTCAAGGGCAGGGGAAGGGTTAGAGCTTGCCTTGGGGGAATAGGTATGCTCAACTCCATTTCTGAACTCCTTCACCAGGATTTGGGAGTCCATACACTCTGCTGGAACCCAAATCTTCTTCCCTTAATGTCTGCTGTGTTTTCTTATTGGGAGAACAGTGTTGGTTCCATCTGGTTCTTTTCTCCAAGATGAGTGAAATGATTAGGCATAAAGTTTTGTAAGGGAGTGAAGCACCTCATTTAAGAGGTAGTGATGAGAGGCCTGAAATTATTGCTAAAAATAAAATCAATTAAAGTTTTTGATTTGCATTTAAAAGGGAAAAAGAAAGCCTTTAAGAATAAAGATAGGCTGGGGCCGGCACGGTGGAGCTAGAGATAAGGTGTCTACCTTGCCAGTGCTAGCCTAGGACAGACTGCAGTTCAATCCCCCGGTGTCCCATATGGTCCCCTAAGCCAGGAGCGACTTCTGAGCGCATAGCCAGGAGTAACCCCTGAGCATTACCGGGTGTGACCCAAAAACCAAAAATAAAAAAAATTAAAAAATAAATAAAAATAAAAAATAGGGCGCCTGAGAGATAGCACAGTGGTAGGGCATTTGCCTTGCAAGCAGCTGATCCAAGATGGATGGTGTTTCAAATCCCGGCATACCATAAGGTCCGCTGTGCCTGCAAGTATCAATTTCTGAGCACAAAGCCAGGAGTAAACCCTGAGCGCTGCTGCCGGGTGTGACCCAAAAAAACAAACAAACAAAAAGAAAAAATAGGTTAATGGCAATCCCATATATGATTATATAAATGAACCATTCAAATTGGGAAAGTAAAAAATTAGTCACATATTTTAACTTGATGCAATTGTACAAGGAAGTTTCTCTGTCAAGACAAAAACAAAAATCAAAAATCAGAATAGTTTAAGACAGCAAGTGGAAAAAAAATTTAGTAGGAATAAATGTTGATGCCTTTTCCTTTAAAGGACCAGCAAAAGTTTAAAGCATGACATTTTCCAGAAGAATAGATTATTGCATAGGGCCAGAGTAGTGGCGAAAGCAGTAGGGCATTTGCCTTAAGAGCACTAGCCTATGATAGACTGTGGTTTGATCCCCACTGTCCCAAATGGTCCCCCAAGCCAAGGAGCGATTTCTGAGCGCATAGCCAGGAGTAACCCCTGAGTGTCACTGGGTGTGGCCCCCCCAAAAGCCAAAAACAAACAAACAAAAAGAAACAGATTGTTACACTAAGAAAATGTAACAGTTTCAAATTATAAATTGTCACAGTAACACACAGAAAATATCAGACGTGTAGTAAATGGGAAATCGCCAAAAACTGTATCTAAAGGATGTTTGGCTGCCCTCTCTTTACCTATACACCCAAAACTCCAATTCTTCCTTCAGAGTCCAAACATCTTTCTTGAGAAGACCCTGGTGTCACTGTCCAGCACCACCCAGCTTACTTTGTACTTTCTGGCACCTCTCCAAATTTCCAATGTTGTATCTGTTACCCTGCAGTATTCCTTTCCACTTTTGTTGCTGCTTTCCTTTACCATACTCTAAGGACTAGACCTATTTTTCTTTGTATTTCATGTGCCTGACAATGGAGAAGGGTCCCTATTTATTTGCTTCAGGTCCGTCAACATGCTTTCTGTTGGGACAATCATGTGTCTGCATATGTTTTGAAGAGCATAGAAAAATTAATGAAACACTTCTACAAAGAAGTAGATATCCTTCTGCTAAATGCAGATTGAAAGCTGGAATATTATATATAAAAAATACAAAAAATTGTGAAAGGTAGAGAAGAAAAAAAAATACTAAAAAGAAACCCCACAGGCTAGGGGCATGACAGTACAGGAGCAACACTGGTAAATCTCTCAAATAATTTTTTAGCACATAAAAATTATTCCAGACTTGATGCTAACAAAGGCAGCAACCTGGGAAGTATTAGATGCAGACCAAAAGAAGTCTCAAGGAAAAATTGTGTTTTGTCAAGACAGACCAGAGGAAAAATACACAGCAAGAAAGAAAATATTCTGCTCTCACCAATGGCTACAGAAAAGACCAAGACCCCAAAACCTTGGCAAAGGTTGAGTGGGAGTCTAGGTTTCTCCCCAACAAGGCTGCAAGAAAGTACTCCTGCTAGGGGTGTCAGATGCACATCAGTAGGCGGATGTTCCTTTCAACATTTCAATCCCAGCTGGTGATGATAAAGTTTTTTTTTAATTTTTTTTAAAAAGTTTTTAATTTTAATTATGACAACAAAGATGCAAAGAAAGAGGGCAGGGTAAAGTTACAGTGGAAGTACAATCACCCATAAACAGAATTCTCGGTAGTCCCATCGATGATATCCCAGTCTTGAACTTTCAGTCAAAGAGCATTAAGAAAAACAAAGGTGAACCCATGTACAACACAATTACTTTGTCCCTCAAATGCCAAGTTGTAGTACATACTATTTCTTAGCAGCATACAATATAATCTAAATACATTAGACTTATGTAACTCCTTAAAAATTGAGGGCAAAGTACATTTATCTAGTTCCATGCATATGTATACTAGTTTAAGTTAACCCCAATGTTTCAGTGGATTGTTTTTCTTAGGGATTGGAGTCAAGGGAACATAGTAAAAAACGGTGTTAGAGTGGCATTTGTTAGCATAGGCCCACCAAAATATAAGGGACATAGATAGAAAAATTATGGTCTAAATACAAGGAGAACCTACCCCTGAAGTTTCCTGGCACAGGACCGACTCTAGGCTCCAGGAAAACTAGTTTGTCCAATCCAAGTCATCGTCTGTAGTGGCAATACACCTCCATTCTTCACATAGTTTCTGTTATTGGTATCATGCTTCTGTATTAAAGATCCTGGGGTATACATATCCCATATTGCAGTCAGGATGGTGCAGAGCATCTTCTCTGATGCTCACCTCACACTGAAGGGGCAATAGAGAGAACCATGTCCTGTAGAGCAGGTCATTGTTGTTGTCAAATCTTCTCAGTGTAAATGAAAGTCTCTAACTAGGAGTTCGATGTCACACCTTGGTAGTGTCTTTCCTGGTAGAGGATTGTTTCCAGATGTTGCTATAAAAGACCTTGGATGTTTTGTAGATACCTTGCCTAGTTCTGGCGTGAATGAAGGATGCCCATTCTTCTGAGGCCTGTGCCAGGTCATTATATCCATGTTCAGGGTGTAAGGTACATTGTAATGAGATCTGTGTGTTCCTACCTTATTAGATAAGAACTTGTCTATATGTATACTGTTTTCCCATTTTAATGTGTCTATGCAAACAAGGATCAATGCCATATACCGTTATTGGGGCATCTTGGTGGCAATAGGAACAAGACCAGCAATCTTTATGACATAGTTCAATCATAGGCAATAAACTGAGGGACATTACCACCAACAATCCTTACTGAACAGCTTACAAAGAAAAGACAAGATGAAAAGTGGAAAGAAACACCATGGCAGAAATACATATAGAGAGAATTATAGCTGTTAAAGAAAGTACACATAAAATATTCAGAAGATATATGTGTTCAATATGTGTTCAATTCATGTCCTTCAAAATAGTCCTAGGATTGTTAGATCCACTGTATGTCTTTGGCCTGAGATTAGAACTGTGTGTTACTGAAGTTAAGAAGAGTAGATCTGGGGTACTGATAGTTGGGAGGAGCACAGCCCCCGCGCGGTTTGCAAAAAGTAGACTGCTATGAAATTGCCAGTGACTGGCACATACGGAGGTCTGCCAAAGGCCAGCCCGTGCCGGCTGAGAATCCTGTTCCAGGCTGATGATAAAGTTTTTACTTTCACTTCAGACCACATAGTGATCAGTGAAAATCGCAGGGGAACAATAATTAACAATGTGACAATGTGCTTTACACTTGGAAATTATGCAGGTATCAGTAAAAACAGAATGAGAGCTGAATTTCCACCACACTCAAGTCAACATGAGTCCCTCATCCAAGTGTGAATGGTCGACTCTGGGGGAGTCTGAATTCTTTACCATTCCTAGCAATAACAGAGGTAGCACCCTCAATTGCCTGGATAGGGTTTTGTCAAAAAAAAAAAATCAGTTAAAGCATGTTTACATCTAATAATCTAAAATATGTGGTTTTTATATAATTAATGGCATCAAGAACCAAGAATATAGTTTTGAATTATAAGGCAAAAATGACATCAAACTAGCATAGATGTCAGAATTACTAGCAAGTATTTTATAACAGTCAGCATAAAAATGCTTCAGTAATTATGAGTATGCTCAACACAAGTAAAAAAATAGAAATAGAAAGTCTATGAAAAAGAGATGCATATTCTCAGGAAAAAATACAAGGTATAAAAAAATGAAATTTTAGAAAAAATATCATAACTGAAATATAAAAGCCACTAGATGTGCCCAATATAAGAAATGTATTTAAACAGAGGTCAAAATCAGTAAATACAGAAAAACAGAATCACTAAGTATGAATTTAAAATAGTAGAAACTACCTAATTTAACTATAGAAGAATATAGGGGAAATAAAAACAAAAAAGTGCAGTTTTAGAGACCCATGGAAGTAAAATAAAAATGTTACTTCCTACATTATTAAATATTAAATAATTTCACATGCAAATTGTGCTACCAATAAGTCTTTGTGGCCCTTAGGCTATTACAACATGATTATAATATGAAAGAAAAATACAAATCTTTAGTATCCCCATATATCTCTGAAATCAGACCCAGGCATTCTGAAATTGAAGGCAGCCTATAAACTGAAAGTTCCTAGACTGAGATAAAACAGAATAGTGTGAGTTATTCAATAAAGGAAAATAGACTGATTTAGGACCACCAAAAATATGTGAAGTGGTGATAACTTATTCTTTGCAAAATCAAAAATGCATCACAGTACAGCTCTGCTGATGTGATCAATTTTTTGTGTAGAGAAGAAAACATAACTTAAAACAACCTTAAACTGGGGCTGGAGAGATAGTAGTGGTAGGGGGTTTGCCTGCACGCAGCAGACCAAGGACGAACTTGGGTTCGATTCCCGGCATCCCATATGGTCCCTTGAGCTTGCCAGGAGCAATTTTGGAGTGCAGAGCCAGAAGTACCTCCTGAGCATCACCAGGTGTGGCCCAAAAACCAAACAACAACAACAACAAAATCTTAAACCGATTTCAGAGGCTTATAACAGCAAGCTATCAGTGAAAAGGATATTTTTTTAAATATAGTTTAAATTCTATAACAGAAATACTCCACACACAAGCTTTCCTTCAAAACTTAAATCTTGTTAGAGTTATAAAATCTGAATACATTCAATCATAATAAAAGGTGCACAATAATATAATTTGTATCTTTTGAAAGAACATACAGAAAAAAGGGGACTGCACAAATATTTTTGCCTAAAACTCAAAATAAAATTGCATGTTAAAAAATAATACAGAATCTCAAATTATTGTAAAGAAATAAATGTAACATAATATATAATCCTGTTCATTTAAATTTTATAATAGATACACTCAGCACATAAATCCTCCCTCAAAGTTTAGCATGTAGAGTCATTAAATCATTAAATCTGGATACATTCGATTATAATTACAAGATGTATGAAATTATACATTTTGTTTATTTTGTCTTTTGAGGGAGTAGAACGTCAAAGAAAAATTTTTTTTTGCTTAAAATTGGTCTTTTAAAAAAAAAAATGGCCCAGAGCGGTGGTGCAAGTAGTAGGGCATTTGCTTTGCAGGCGCTTACCTAGGACAGACCTCGGTTCAATCCCTGGCTTCCCATATGGTCCCCTAAGCCAGGAGCACTTTCTGAGCACATAGCCAGGAGTAACCCCTAAAGCACCACTGTGTGTGGCCCAAAACAAAACAAAACAAATTTAAATTTAAATTTGCCTTTTTTCCCTTATAATGAAAACTAAAATTAAATTGCATGTTAAAAGGAATCCAGAATCTCAAATTCTTATATAAAAATAATGCAACATAGGATCTTCTAATTCAATTCATTAGTCTAGTATTTACGGGGTTTATACCAATTAATTACATAATTTAAAGATTTTTAAATATCTGGTTTCCAGATAATATTCACAGCTACTTCTGCCCTTAAGATAAGAAGAGCAGTTTTAGTTACAGTTTATCTTCATTTCCTAAACTTGATTAATCCATGTATTATTAAAGCATGTATATATATACTATATGCTTGAAAAAGCATTCAGTACTCATACATACAAACATGTGTAAGATTCACTAGAAACATTCTCCTACTCATATGTGGAGGCCACAAGTTTCCCTGAGATGGTAGTGATCACAGAAGATTCCCAACTCTGGTCGATGGTTTCCAAACAATGCAAGAGTATGAATAGAGGATTGTATAAAACATAAATTTTTTTCAAAAAGATTTATGGTATGTTGCTCTAATTCAAAAGATATCAGTCTTCCTGGTTAAAGGTTGGCAAGTATGTTTTCAATTTTAAAATTTCTGAAGTTGTCTCTTTTCTTTCTTGATAGAAGCTGAGTCCAGTGATGAGCTCAATATCTGTGATCCGAGCTCTGTGTAACCTCAATAATTCTTCAACCCAGGAAGATTCATGCTTTCCATGCTATGGGAGGATGGGGAAAGGGAATAAAGAAGAAAGGAAATAATTGGAACCCGTCAGTTCATTTCCCTTACAAGAGTCTATCTGTCCTACTTCATACTGTTTTGACATTTTGTTAGGTTTATTAGATGTAATTCTTTATCTTGTTTATTTCATTGTAACACACATATCATAGGTATTTAATTAGATATATAATTTTTAGAAAAATGATTGTAAAAGAAGCTCATGTTTTGCACTGATACATGAATTTCAATAAAAACTGGAGGAATAGCACAGGGGAGTAGAGCATCTGCCTTACATGTTGTCAACCCAGGTTCAATCCTTAGTAAGGTTCAATCCTTATAAGGTCCCTGACCACTGGCAGGAGTAATTCCTGAATACAAAGCCAGGGATAACACATGAACACTGCAAAATATGAGGATAAATAAATAAATAAATAAATAAATAAATAAATAAATAAATAAATAAGGAACTTCAATGGTGTTGGAATAAAAAGTGTGGGCAAACAGTACCAGATGCCATGGGAACTGTGAACAGAATATAGGGACTACTATGAAGAAACAAATTCATAGTATGCAGAATCAGGACATGGGTTTACATTACCTAGTAAGCTAGGGCAAGTTATTAGCATAGGATTCCTTTACCTGCAACTCCTTATTGATTTGTTAGGTTAGGAGAATCAAATATTATGATACATGCAAATGTACTGTATAAAAACTGGCTCTTATTAGAATTAATTCTCTTCAAAATTGTACTGAAGAAAGAGTTAGGAAAAATAGTAAAAACTAACTTGATTTTAGGTGATGTAGAAAATATTGACTAACCTGAATTCTAAGTTATGAATATTTCTAAATGTATAGTATCTTTAAAGTTTCTATCACCATAAAAACATTATAGCCAAATGGCAACAGATGTTAGATTTATTGTGACAATTTTACAATGAGTACAAATATAAAATTAGCATGCTATGCATGTAATTAATGTTCGAGAATAAAGTAAATGTTTAAGTATAAAGTGAAAAAGAATGTGAAAAAAAGATAAGAATTAAGTGCAGACAACAGCAAATAGAGGCAGAAATGGTAGTTTAGACAGGCATAAAAATTGAAGCTATATCCTTACACTGAACATATATTGGTGAAATTTTCTAAAAAAAAAAAAAAGCTACTAAAAAGGCAAGATTAAGAAAGTATTCACCAGGGCCAGAGCTATAGCACAGCCTTGTGCATGACCGACCAGGATTGACCTGAGTTCAATTCCTGGCATCCCATAAGGTCCCCCAAGCTGGCCAGGAGCAATTTCTAACTGCAAAGCCAGGAGTAGCCCCTGAGTGCAACTGAGTATGGCCCAAAAACCAAAAACCAAAAAAAAAAAAAAAAAAAAAGAGAGAGAGAGAGAAGAGAGAAGAAAAGAAAGTATTCACTAGTTGGTGGGTCACAATTGTATTTTTGTACTTTTAAGACTATTTTAGACTTATTTCACACACACACACACACACACACACACAAACAAAACAACAAGAACAACGAAACAGACTACGAAAAGGGCTGTAAAGGAAGTGAGGAAAAGGAACTGTGAATGGAAAACAAATGTAAAAGAACACTGAAAGGAATTGAGGAATCCTTAACTAGTTCTAAAGGAAGTGAGAAAAGAAAATCAGTTCTAAAAAAGTCAGTTCATTTGACTCAGTGAGCTAGTTACTCAACTAGAAAGAAAATGTCCACCTGTTTCAAAAGTTGCAAGACCAGATAAAAAGTACATTTAAAGTGATTTTAAACCCACATTCTTTTAGTTTTTAGATTCTACTTGAGATAAAACAAAACATCATTAAGACTACCCAGTATGATTTCAAGCAATCTTCTCTCTGGTGATAACACTACATTAAGTTGTCTAGATACACTGGTACTAAGAATTTGATAGCACATTTACCTTTAAGTTATGGGTACACTAGCTTTAGGAATGATACAGAGGGAAAAGGAAATCAGCACTCAGTCCACGGAAATCAACATTATTTTTTGTCAGTGTCATATGAACCCATGGCTAACTTTATGTTGGAGAAGAATAAACAAACTAATTAGAGAAACAGCCTGCATGGGTTTACCCTGCAAAGGCATGTGCTAAGAACAGTGGTGCCAAATAATAGGATAAGACTAGTCCCTAGTGTTCCTGCTGACCAATGTACCATCGCAACCCCTGACCTTTGGATTTCCTTCTACAAGAGTAATTTCTTACTTGCTTAAAGTCATTTGCTCCAGAGCATAATGTTAACTGATACGTTTAAGGGTAATGCAATCTTTAAAGGAGAAAAAAAGGAAGGGTATTCATGGAATCTGTCCAACAGAAGCCAGTTGGTAAAGTTCATACAAAACAGTCAACCAAAGAGTAAAAGTCTTACTTCTCTGTAAAAATACAGAAAACTTACTTGAAATATATTCTATGAGGACTAGTCGTTTAATTCTGGCAGCTTACTGTAGAAACAATTAAGCAATGAAACAAAACACATCTTCATTAAGTTAATGAGAAATTTTTGAAAACCACTAGGAACAGGGATGGCAAACAGGTCACTGTCTTCTGGGTCCCTAGCAAGGTCACACTGCCTGCTTTGTTCAGTGCTATGACCTTAGTATCAGAAAGAAGTCAATGGAAAACAAGTGTAGAGCAGAGTGACTAATCATAGCGCTCTCTCCTGGCTAGTTCAGATTGGGATAAAGATCTTTTCTGCCTTAGGACTTTATATATCTACTGTCTCTCCAATGTCTTTTCACTGAGGCTGTTAGAAAAATGAAAGAAAGGAACTACTTGCTATAGCCATTAGGTAAGAAAAAGATATCAAGGGAATCCAGATTGGAAAGGAAGACGTCAAGCTCTCACTATTTGCAGAGGACATAATACTCTACTTAAAAAACCCTAAAGACACTACCAAAAAGATTCTAGAAACAATAGATTCATATAGCAAGGTGGCAGGCTACACAATTAACACACAAAAAACAATGGTATTTTATACACCATTAATGATAGGGAAGAAATGGACATTAAGAAAACAACCTCATTCACATTAGTGTCACACAAACTCAAATATCTTGGAGTCAACTTGACCAAAGATGTGAAGGACCTATAGAAAGAAAACTATAAAACCCTGCTCCAAGAAATAATAGGCCACACGGAAAAGGAAACACACACCCTGCTTATGGATTGGCAGGATTAACATAATTAAAATGGTAATACTCCTCAAAGCATTGTACAGATTCAATGTTTTTTCAAAGAAGTGGATCAAACACTTCTGAAATTTATTTGGAACAATACACACTCTCGAATAGCTAAAGCAATCCTGGGGAAAAGGAATATGAGAGGCATTACTTTCCCAAATTTTAAGCTGTATTACAAAGCAACAGTTATCAAAACAGCATGGTATTGAAATAAAGACAGACCCTCAGATCAGTGGAATAGACTTGAGTACTCAGAGAATGTTCTGCAGACATACAATCACCTAATTTTTTTATAAAGACGTAAAATATACTAAATGGAGGAGGAAAAGCCTCATCAACAAGTGGTATTGGCACAATTGGATAGCCACTTGCAAAAAAAGCGAACTTAGACCCCAGCTAATATCATGTACAAAGGTAAAATACAAATGCATTAAAGACCTTGATGTCAGACCTGAAATCATAAGGTATATAGAACAACATGTAGGTAAAACACTCCATGACATTGAGACTAAAGGATCTTCAAGGAGGAAACTGCACTCTCCAAACAAGTGGAAGCAGAGATAAACAAATGGGAATATATTAAGTTGAGAAGCTTCTGAACCTCAAAGGAAACAGTGCCCAGGATACAAGAGCCACCCACTGAGTGGGAGAATGCATTCACCCAATACCAATCATATAAGGGGCTAATATCCAAAATATACAGGGCACTGACAGAACTTTACAAGAAAAACACATCAAATCCCATAAAAAGTGGGGAGAAGAAATGGAAAGACACTTTGAAAAAAAAAAAAAAGAAATACAAATGGCCAAAAGGCACATGAAAAAATGCTCCACATCACTAATCATCAGGGAGATGCCAATTAAAACAACTATGAGGTACCACCCCAAACCACAGAGATTGCTGCACATCACAAAGAATGAGAACAGGCAGTGCTGGTGGGGATGTGGGGAGAAAGGAAGTCTTATCTACTGCTAGTGAGAATGCCATCTAGTCCAACCTTTATGGATAGCGATATGAAGATTGCTCCCAAAACTGGAAATTGTGCTTCCATACGATTTAGCTATACCACTCCTTAAGATATACCCAAGGAACACAATAATATAATACAAAAATCCCTTCCTTACACCTATATTCATTGCAGTGCCTTTTACAATAGCCAGACTCTGGAAACAACCAAGATTCCTTTCAGCAGATGAATGGCTAAAGAAACTGTGGTACATATACACAATGGAATATTATGCAGCCATCAGGAAAGATGAAGTCATGAAAATTTCCTATACATGGATATACATGGAATCTATTATACTGAGTGAAATAAGTCAAAGGGAGAGAGAAAGACTCAAAATAGTCTCACTTATCTATGGGTTTTAAGAAAAATAAAAGACATTCTTGCAATAATTTTCAGAGACAAAAGAGAGGAATGCTGAAAGTTCCAACTCACTTTATGAAGCTCACCACAAAGAGTGATGAGTGTAGTTAGAGAAATACTACATTGAGAACTATCCTAACAATGAGAATGAATGAGGGAAGTAGAAAGCCTGTCTAGAGTACAGGCGGTGGTGGGGTCGGGTGGGGAGGAGGGAGATTTGGGACATCGGTGATGGGAATGTCGCTCTGGCGAAGGGTGTTTTCTTTACATGACGAAACCCAACTACAATCATGTTTGTAATCAAGGTGTTTAAATAAAGATATTAATAAAAATTAAAATAAGAAAAATTAATGAAAATCTTAAATTTCATTTGTCAACTTTGATATAGACTTACCCTAATTTCAAAGTAGGTTGGGAAAAAGGACAGGATAACTAACTTATCATTTTAGCTTATTAGAAAGAAAATTTTAAAACTTCTAAAATTGCACTGGTGATGGGTGATGTTCTATCCATGACTGAAACCCAAACACAACTATGTATGTAATCAAGGTGTTAAAATAAAAAAAAATATTATACATTAAAAAAAAAACAAAAAACAAAAAAAAACTTCTAAAATGTTTGCCAATCCCACCCTCTTGCGCCTCTCCAGCCGACACGCCTGAAGAAGACCTGAAAACTCAGGGGCCACGAGAGCCACGGCCACGGCCGCATTGGCAAGCACCGGAAGCAATCCGGAGGTCAACTTTGACAAATATCATCCAGGTTACTTTGGGAAAGTGGGTATGAGGCATTATCGGTTAAAGAGAAATCGAAGTTTCTGCCCAACTGTCAATCTTGACAAACTGTGAACCTTGGTCAGTGAGCAGACACGGGCTAATGCTACCGAAAACAAGACTGGAGCAGCTCCTATCATTGATGTGGTGTGATGGGCTACTACGCAGTTCTGGGGAAGGGAAAGTCCCGGAAACAACCCTTCATTGTGAAAGCCAAATTCTTTAGCAGAAGAACTGAAGAGAAGATTAAGGGAGTGGAAGGGGCATGTGTTCTGGTAGCTTGAAGTTACAAAGAAGCTTCATTAAAGGGTACAACTGCTTTTCTCTTACAAAGAAAAAAAAGCAACTTAGAAAATGTTAATGTAGCTTTGATGTTCAAAGGCAAATTTTGAGCTAGTGTATAAGCTAAACAATTATTTCCAAACACTGAAAAGATAGAGTTAAGAAACTATAAAACAAACGAATTAAGGTTTTTATAATTAAGTGGCATATAAAAAAACTAAAATTTTTCCTAAACAAAACTTCCAGGCTAGCTATAATAGTGCCATTTGCCTTCCATGTCAGCTGACCTGGGAAAGACCCAGGTCTGGCATCCAATATGGTCCTCTGAGCCTGCCAGGAGCAATTTCTAAACAAAGAACCAGGAGTAAACCATGAGCACATACCAGGTGTGGCCCCCAAAATCAAAACATAAAAGGTAAAATTTAAAACCATGCTGTAATTTCAAAGTACAGGTATACACAAGTATAGTGTTTCCTTAAAACATTAGGTATTTGGGACAGAGAGATAGCTCAAAGGGCTGAGCAAATGCCCTCTGTGGCAGGAGTACTGGGTTCAATCCTCAACCACAAAGTACCCTGAGCTCTGCTAGAAGTGGTTTCCCAGACAGTGAACTAGGCATAGACTCTGAATATCACTGGGTCAATCAATCTGTAACACACACACTCACATATACATACATAAATGTACTTATATTCATATTTTTAATGTTTTAAGGTAAAGCAAAAGTCTACCTACCGCACAGCTCTCACTGTTATCCATCCTGTGAGGCAAAATGAAAGCTAAGGTATCCAAATTCCTACACTCTGAGGGAATCTGGGTTGTATTTTTACAACTTGTTAACACAATGAAGAAGTGAGTGGGAATCAGAATTTCTTGACTACGGATAAGTCTTCTGTTTCTGTAAAATAAGACAATAGTCATGTTGGGGAAGAATAAACTATCTTGGAATGAAATATTTCATAAGAACATCTGTTTAATGCAATATAGCTAAACACAAAAGTGAAATAATGAAATGTATTGTAAAAGTTAGCAATCATCGTATGTCAACATGGTCTGCTAGAGTGAAATATTTAGAAGACAACGATTGAGAATAGAGCAACAGTACAATTTGCCTGCCATGCAGTTGACAGGGGTACAATCCATGATACCCCATATAATCCACCTGAATGAACCAGGAGTGACCTCTGAGTGAGTGCAGATCCCTGAATACCAAGTCAGGAAGAAGTAAGCCCTGAGTAGTGCTGGGCTTACTTTTTACAAACAACAACAAAATAAGATGCTAAAAATAAGATGGTATTTTATTTTCTATAGTAATAAACTTAATATAGGATTTCCTAAATTTATCTTCACACATTGGAATGGAGACACTAAACAGAAGTAAAAATCTCTTGTGAATGCCTACAACAAATATTGTAGCCAATATCGGAAATTGTTATTAATAGTCTTATGAACTGTGCATTTATGGGGACAAATGGACAACAAAACTGGCTAGGGGCTTTTTATTTGTTTGTGGGCCCTTAACCCCACCGTGCTCGGAAATGACTTCTGGCTTCATGCACAGGGAAAACTCTAGGCAGTACTTGTGGCACTGGAGTCAGTAGACTGTAAAGCAAGTGCCCTGATCTTTTTCTCCAGCCAGGGTTCAAGGTTTTATAAACCAGTTCCTACAGAGAAACTATGCTGCTCTCATTTTTTTTTGTTTTCATGAAATTTTCTTTCCTATCCCAGTTAACTTTATCCTTTCCAGTTGCACTATATTCTTAAGATGGCCCAAGTGGTATTTTGAGGAATATTGGGGAGTGAAAAACAGATGATAAGGACTTATGAAGCATCAAAGAGAGGAAAAAAAGGTGGTGAAGATTTGTAGACACTAGAAGTGAGCACAGGTAGAAAAGACTTACCAGCATGGAAATAACCAAATCACCAGAGCATAGAAATGAAATCAAAACAGCTAATTGGCTTAGTACGAAAAATTTTGTTCTTCAAGGATTCGAACCAAGGACTCAAACCTTATCTGCAGTTCTGCTTTGTCAACTCTTACTTGCTTCCACTCTTAAAGACACAGAAAAGGAGTGGACCAAGAGTTGTTTTTTTTTTTTTTTTTTTTTTTTGTTTTTT
>PVKC010011663.1:0-24464 GCA_004027635.1 Crocidura indochinensis | reverse complement strand
AAAAACAAAAAAAAAAAAAAAAGACGTGATATTACATCATGACAAAAATTTATAAGTTTACATATATATATATATATATATAAATTTATAAGATTATGTCAAGTATATACTACATTTAAATCCATCTTTATAAAGCTGTCCCTTTTATTCCTCACTTCCTAGTTCTTCCATACTACTAGGTAGATGAGACTCCTGTTCCTTTGCTAGATGAACTTTGCATTTCTCCTGGAAATTAAACTTCTGCCAAGTTGTGACAGGAAATTAGTTGTTTTAACAGTAGTCAGTCTTAAGAGACAGTAAATACCCAACCAAGCAGGATAAGAGGAAGTTACATACTTCATATACTTCTCAATATAACACTAGAGGTCTCCCTAACTTGTGTTTTCCAAATCAGTTAAGACAGTCTTTGGGATTTGAGTAATATCCATAATACATGTACTATTATTTGCTTATGTTTTTTAGGAGGCATGATATTTTTACCGAAAAATGTACAGTTTAAGGAGAATTATTCAGTACTTTACTGTATTTAAAAAATAAACACACAATGCACACACCAAATATTATCTGTTAATCTTCCTCTTAACATTTTTTACACCTGGTATTGGTGCTGCATTATGAAGTCTGACCCCTACCAGTTTGAACTAATTTTCTTTAATAATCTCTTCTCTCTCTCTCCCTCACCTACTCTCTCTCTCACTCACAAACACACACACACACACACACACATGCACACACACATATACACATCTATTTCTAGGCATAGAGAAATATAGCTTATTGCTAGGAGGCAGGACTGCATGGGGAATGAACTAGCAGGCTACTTGTCCCAAACATATTACCAAGTGGCCTCATTTTCCAGTGTATGAAATGTAAGACTGTGGGCTATATTGATGACCCAAATTGAATCAATTCATATTGATGAACTAAACTATGAAAGTTTAGTTCTGATGTCTGCAATTTTTTTGAAGCTTAGAGATTTCACTAGAAAAATTGTTTCTAGAAATTAGATTTGGTACATTTAGGTAAGCAAACAAAGCCAGAATAAATGGACGGAAGTATTTTGGGTCCTCTCCCCACACAGTGCCACATAAATGAGATTTTGTAATGTTCTATATTTGTCATTTTTGTCAAGATGGATAGTTTCAAGGAAGGGGCCGACTCCTTAGGGAAACTAGTGCTGATCTTTCTCCAAATCAGACTGACTAGAGAACTATGAATGGTGCAGACAGATATACATATATTCAATGTATCTGCTTAAAATCGGGCTAATGGTTTAGCTTCAGTATCTGTACTTTTTTGTTTTGTTATCTGAGCTATCCATGGCCTTAGGTATCATATCATTATTCACTTTGCATAATAAACATATTTTACCTTCTCAAATAAAATGAAAAGGTGATTTGTGGTGTTTGCACTTCAAACTAAAAAGTGTTTTTCCACAGAGAGGAGCCCTTTCCTCCTGTATAAGAGAGAATTAACAACAGGCACAACATAATGGACTCTATTTTTATAAACTATATGGTAACACGTGTGCTGAAAGAATGACTTCACTTTCTGTAGTAAAGAGCTGCTATCTTTATGCTAGACCAGATAAAAGCTAGTACATGGTTCAAAGTCATATTTCTTTCATAAAGCAGTTTTGTAGACACTGCTCTTTCTCCATCATGAGAATGGAAAGAGCAAAAGTTAGAATAAGAAATTTTTTGTTTGTTTTTTTGGGTCACACCCGGCAGTGCTCAGGGGTTACTCCTGGCTCCATGCTCAGAAATTGCTTCTGGCAGGCACGGGGGACCATATGGGGCACCGGGATTCGAACCGATGACCTTTTGCATGAAAGGCAAACGCCTTACCTCCATGCTATCTCCCGGGCCCCACAATTTATATTTTCATTCTGGTTACATAATTCAAAAGGATCATACCTATCCAAAGTGTCGTCAGATCTGTAACGGCTAATTGTGGCTTTCGGCTCATCAGCCTCATGTTTGTTCCTATAGCATAAAAAAGAAAATATTTAGAAAAGTTAATGATTACAAAATATTTAGAATAGCTATCATATACTTGACAAGTGCCTTTTCTTCAGAGGTAGTAGAAGTACATATTAGACTTGGAAAATTCAAAATTTCCTAGGTTTCAATTTAGATTAAATTAATTCTGGAAAATTTAATTTCCCCATGTTAATAAATCCGTTCTTCTCTGATTTCAATTATTTTCAACGACATTGTAACATATTCAAATAGGAGCTATGGGTATGTAAAATATATCACACACATGCCTAGTAATTAATATTCATGTTATAATATCCATGTTGCTGACATTTACATACTATAAATACAATTCCTTATAATCAGCTATGGATCTTTTTTTAAACTCTTTACTAGTACATATGCCAACACAACTGCTAAATACAAACTGCTTTCTCTTAAATTCAGCACCGCGGACAGGGTTGAAAGAAGAGAATTTTCTTGAAGGATGGAAGTGAACAAAAAAAAAAAGAGAGAGAAAAATAGAAAATTCTAGGGCCAGAGAGATAGCATGGAGGTAAGGAATTTGCCTTGCATGCAGAAGATCAGTGGTTCGAATCCTGGCATCCCATATGGTCCCCAGAGATTGCCAGGAGTGATTTCTGAGCTGAGAGCCAGGAGTAACCACTGAGAGCTGCTGGGTGTGACCCCAAAACAAAAACAAAAATAGAAAATTCTAGAAAGAAATACAAAGAAGATAGTGGGAGACAAAGAAGGAATGGAAGTGGGAAGAATAGAACTGAGATAGAGGCCAAGAGCTGAGAAGGGAAATAATAATAAAAAAAATGGTCTAACCCCACCAAAATTAGGGAGAAGTGGACAATTCCTCAAAGGAGAAATACAAATAACCCAAAGGCACATGAAAAAAGTGCTCCACATCACTAATTATCAGGGAGATGCAAATCAAAACAACAATGAGGTACCATCTCGCGCCACAAAGACTGGCACACATCACAAAAAATAAGAACAATTAGTGCTGGCGGGGATGTAGGGAGAAAGGAACTCTCATTCACTGCTGGTGGGAATGACATCTTGTTCAATCTTTATGGAAAACAATATAGAGATTCCTCAAAAAACTGGAAATATGATCCGGCTATACCACTATTAGGGATATAACCTAGGAACACAAAAACACAACACAAAAAATGCCTCTGTACACCTATATTCATTGCAGCACTATTTACAATAGCCAGAAAAAATTTCCTATACATGGATGGACATGGAAACTATTATGCTGAGTGAAATAAGTCAGAAGGAGAGAGATAGACACAGAATAGTCTCACATCTATGGGTTTTAAGAAAAGTAAAAAAAAAAACATTATCATAATAATACACAGAGACAATAGAGATGAAGGCTGAAAGGTCTGGCCCACGCTTGCCACAAAAAGTTCAGTTGGAGAAATGACTACACTGACAACTACCATGACAAAGGTAGTGAGTGAGAGAAATAAAATGCATATCCTGAATGTAGGCAAGGAATGGGGGAGGAGGGAGATGGAGGGCATTGTTGGTGAGAATGTTGCACTGGTGAAGCGGGTGTCCTTTTTATTGTTATTATTATTTATATAACTGAAACCCGACTAAAAACATGTTTGTAATCATGGTTCTTAAATAAGGATACGAAAAAAAAGAAAAAGAAAAAATGAAAATGAAGTGGGAAGAAGGTAAGAAAACAATAGAAGAGTTTAAAGGAGGCCCAAGAGAACAAATAATGATCATTGAGCAGTTTGCATAATACAACTAGACTGATGAATAAGGCAAAAAGCCATTAATGCTTTATATAATCTTATATTACAAAGAAAGCAAACTGTTTAGGGAATTTTATCACAATATACTGTGTTTGCATTTTATTACAACATGTGAAAACAATATGTGAATCCGATAAATCAAAGATCTCAAATCAGAAAAAAATGAAATGAATATGCATAAGATTTAATTTTAACTGAATATTATAAATTTTTCTGTTTTTGTTTTTAGGTCATACCTGGGGTCACACACTCAGGGATCACATCTGGTTTTTGCGTTCAGAAACCACACCTGGCAGACTTGGAGAACCATAAGTGTTGCTGGTGTTCAAATCCAGGACAGACAAATGCAAGGAAAGTGCCTCCCCACTGCACTATTGTTCTGGCCCCTGGATGCTAAAATTTTTTATTAAGTACTTATTTGAAGATAAATTCTGATGATGATTAGGAAGCCATACATGTAATAACCACGAATGGTTCTCAAAGCACAGGGAAATTCTAAGTTGAGAGCATTTATTTCCAGGTGTTAGTTAGAATGAAAAAAGACTTCTTGGAAGAGTTGAGTTGGGTCTTAGAGAACCAACAGATGTGAACATTTTTCAGAGATTAAGATCCAGCTAAGGCAAGAGAAAGGTAAAGGAAAAATATATCTGTAATTCCTCAGCAGTTCTTTTTTGGTTTTTGGGCCACACCCGGTGATGCTCAGGGGTTACTCCTGGCTATTTGCTCAGAAGTCGTTCCTGGCAGGCACGGGGGACCATATGGGGAACCGGGGGATCGAACTGAGATCCGTCCTAGGTTAGCGCAGGCGAGGCAAGGCACCTTACCTCCAGCGCCACCGCCAGTCCCCAATACCTCAGTTCTTAAGGAAGTAATATGACCACCCTTTATGATGTGTGAATGCACATTAGCACTATGAGCTATCTGCCCCTGCTAGAAATTAGTCCCTTCCGGGAGACCATTACTTTAAGGCTTTCCTGAATTTTCTGGTTTTATTCTTCTAATGATCACAATAGGACACATCATAATTGTGTTTATTTAATTTATTTCCAGCCTCCATCTTCCTCTAGGAAGCAAGTTCTCTAGGTAAGAATTTTATTTTGATCCCAGTTCTTAGGCCAGTGTCTAGTTCACAGTAAGAATCTCCACAGGTACTATTTGTGCTAGCAGCATTATGTAGCATATTTAATTGGCCAGCAGTTCAGAAGCACACTTAAATTTCAGCCTCCACTTATAGGAAACTCACTACACACATTGTCACTGCTGCTGAAAGCACTTCTTTCCCTGCTTGTGCTCATCTCTCCCCCTCTCCTACCTTCAAGACTTTTCCTCTTCCTCCTTTAAATAGTAGCACCAACACCAAAAATCAGATTCTAGGCGATGTTTCCAAATTACTCACAAAGCCTTGTTGTCTTTGTCCTCTCTATTCCTTTAGGATGATGGAAACAACCCTCAACCCTACCACTGCAATAGAATTTTCGGTGGCAAATTTCAGCATACTAATTTATGAATCCATCTTTTCCATGAATGAGAGTGCTCCTTAAGGTCAAGAGTAGTGTGTTATAACCCTCTGTACACATAATACCTGATAAATGCCAGTACATACCAGGGACTTCAAAGTAGTAGTGAGTAAATACCATAAGGGACACAGCCCTAACCCTAACCTTAACCCAAAGCCTACCAAACCCTGGACACAGCTAGAAAAGGGCAAGAAAATGTCAACTGGGAATCATGTAAGCAAGTGCAAGGACAAAAAAAAAATTCACACTACCTTTTCATGAGGACTTATTTTGAGTATTTATCTACAGACAAGGGAAAGTTTCTTGGGCTTATTAGTTTTTATTACTGTAGATAAAAATCAATGTGATGATTATGTCAAAATTCTGTGTTATAGGAAAGATATGAGAAACCAACATAGCTTGAAATAAGAATTAGATACTGGGGCCCGGGAGATAGTATGGAGGTAAGGCATTTGCCTTTCATGCAAAAGGTCATCGGTTCGAATCCCGGTGCCCCATATGGTCCCCTGTGCCTGCCAGGAGCAATTTCTGAGCATGGAGCCAGGAATGGCCCCTGAGCACTGCCGGATGTGACCCCAAAACAAAACAAAACAAAACAACAACAAAAAAGAATTAGATACTGAAGAACTAAACTCCTGTTTTCTAAAAACACCAGAATTTGGATCATAGTTTTTTCTGTTACTTTTTAGACCATATATTTATTATTTAATGGTTCAAGAAAACACCAATAAAATAATGTTAGTAATCTCCATTGGTGGCTAAATTCAGATCACTGCTATGATTGAAGAAAAGAGGGCCAATTGAGAACAAGACTGTAATCTTCAAAATCATGAATGCCAATGAGAGTACACAAATAAGATTTCACCAAATCACAGAGCAGCCATGGAATTAACTATGATTAGAAACAAGAAAACTAAAGGGAAACACTGGCATAGAGGACTTGTAAGATCCTTAGAACAAGTTATGAAGAAGTTAGATAAATTCAAAACTGAAAGTCCTTAAATAGACACAATTAAGGTGTTTATTTAACTTTTAAAGCATACATTGTAAAAGAAAATCACATTCCTTCACTAAGTACCTCTGGGTGACAGATAAAGGCTACTGGGCCAGATTAAACGTGTCTGATACATAATTAGCTTCTTATGATGGGTGTGTTATTTGTATATGTGTGAGGATGAATCTGGTCCAGTAATAATATTATCTATTAGATCATTCCAGATTATATACATCATTGTGATTACTAATTTTATCTGAACTTTTCTATTAGATTGTCTTTGTTTACTTACTACTTTATCATTTAGTTATCTTTCACATTCATGCTTGATTTCTTTTTTTTCTTTTTTTTTCATGCTTGAATTTCTAAACAATATTTTGTGCCATAAAATATATTTTGTGCCTGATGTTGTTTCTGTCATTTTTAGCTTTTTTTCCCTAAAATTTTCAAGATACCTTTTCTATGTTTCCTGTGAAAGCCCTTTACTTTTCCTCATCCTCATAGAAGGGCTATGAAGCTCCATTGTGGGGAAGAGAATTATTATTCTACCTCTACAATCCATAGCTCTGAAAGAATGAATCTGGTAAACCGCAATTGCCTTATGGAAACCCTTGATGGTATCATATATTCTCCTTCATGTGCTCAGAGCATCAGGGAAAGCCTGAGGCTAACCCCAGATATTTATCCTGTCTTGAACAAACCTTCTCTCAAAACGACTGTCTTTGTGTTCTGCTAATGATGTAACTTGTCTGAAACACTCACTTGTCCAAGGCATCATGGGAATTATGCCGGCTGAGCACCACCCTGCCATAATTTTCATCCCTGTAAAGAAAAGACAATATTAAGTCATAAAAAAAAAGTATCACAGAATTTGGTAAGCATTAAACAAGGGAGACAGGGAAAGCTTAATTTTTAGCAAGGTAAATTCATTTTATTTCAGTCATTTATAAAACTCAACCATGTGTTTATTTGAACCATTTACCAATTAAAAGAGCATGATGAGAAGAAATAAACTTGGTAGTACAAATGATTTATACTACAAGATTTGCACTGATTCAACAATGAAATGACAGGGATTCCCCATGTTTGTTGTTGTTATCACAATATAGAAAAAACTGATTATCCTTTCTTTTGTTTTTGTTTTGTTTTTTTTTGTTTTGGGTCACACACAGCAGTGCTCAGGTCTACTCCTGGCTCTGTGTTTAGAAATCACTCCTGGCAGGCTTAGGAGACCATATGGGATGCTGGGAATCGAACCACTGTTTGTCCTGGATTTACTGTGTGCAAGGCAAATGCCCTACCACTCTACTATCTCTTCGGCCCATGATCATCTATTTTGTATTATTAGAAGAATAATTTTCTGCAAGATATCAAATTTTTTTCATGAAAAAAATTGTTTCTGTCTGAATAAGGCCATCATTCCTGCACATTCTCATTTCACGGACATGATATATTTCCTTGAGAAAACATAGGGAAATTAATATTTGTGGTTAAGGAAGTTGATAATTCACAAGCATTTTAGAACAATTTTGACCCATGAGAATACTAGTCATGTTTTTCTCTTAAAATAATTCAATGTGTTGGGACCCGGGAGATAGCATGGAGGTAAGGCGTTTGCCTTTCATGCAAAAGGTCATCGGTTTGAATCCCGGTGCCCCATATGGTCCCCCGTGCCTGCTAGGAGCAATTTCTGAGCATGGAGCCAGGAGTAACCCCTGAGCAATGCCGGGTGTGACCCAAAAACCAAAAAAGAAAAAAATAATAATTCAATGTGTTAAGCAAGAAGATAATGTAACAACCAGTTCAGAGATGAGCAAATTAATTGTGAATTTATGGCTTTCCTAAAACCAAAATAGAATACAACACTATAGTCAGATTTTTTTTACAGATATCTACTTTTGGTGTGTTAGAGTAATTGTACAGTGGATAGGACACATGCCTTACACACAGAAGATGTGAGTTTGATTTCTAGCATCCCAAATGACTCCCCCAAGTACTGTCAGGAATGATTCCTGAGTATGGAGCCAGGAGTAACCCCTAAGCATTTCTGTGAGACGACTACTACAAGACATAAAACAAACAAAAACAAAAAAACCCCAGAAATTTACTTCTACTAATCAACCCTGTAATAGACCTTATTATATAAAATCCCAAGCTCTGTCTTTCTTACTTTGTACTGCAGACCTGAAAGTATAAGCAATTTTAAGGAAGTGTCAAAACATGTAGTAGAGTTTTTGACTGTAAGCCAAGGCAGAGTGAGCACCTGATTCTTTTTCATGTCAGTTGCACCAAACCTGTAATACCACATTTCTCCTGGGTTTGCTCCACTACATTACTCAACACTCTGGAAGCATTTATAATAATACTATAAGAGAGCTGTAGTAGAGAATTAAAAAGAAAGATGATCAGGGAAACTAAAATAATTCCAGAAAATATGTAACCTTATAGATCCTAAGAGAACTTGCTTGTTTTAAGAAGACATATTTAGATAGCATGGAGGTAAGGCGTTTACCTTTCATGCAAAAGGTCATCAGTTTGAATCCCGGTGCCCCATTTGGACCCCTGTGCCTGCCAGGAGCAATTTCTGAGCATGGAGCCAGGAATAACCCTGAACACTGCTGGGTGTGACCCAAAAACCATAAAAAAAAAGAAGACATATTTGCCATTAAATCATTACCCCTACCAATAATAATTTGCTGTAGGCAATTCTATCTGCACCCATTCATTTGCAACCCCAAATTTATGACTTAAACTACAACATGCTACAAATATGGAAGAATAGGAGCTATTTAAGCTCTGACAGAAGCAGTAAATAACACTTCATGAAGGAAACGGTTGCTCAAGAGTAACCTCAAAAGTTAATATGGGTCTTCAAATATCTCTAGTGTTCCTTAAATGTGCAAATTTAATATACAAATTATAGACTGTTCGAAGCAGACTCCTTAAATAAGCAAAGATAGACTGCTAGTCATTAATTTAGAGTAAGTATTCAGGAACACAGGATTTGCCAATTGTACTGCTAGTAAGATGATGCATTTGATCACTTTTGCTGTGGAAACTATTCAAAAATTGTAAAAAGAGCATTGTAAATATCTAGCAATATCCCAGGCTTTGATCCACTCAATGTCAGGATTATTTCCAGGTTTCAACAGCCATATAGGTCTTCCAGTGTGGCCAACATTCTCCAGGAAAATTGCTGCTGATTGAGAACCATTTTTTTTTGTTTTGGTTCGTTTATTTGTTTTGGAAAGATCAATAAATAGATCATGTTAACATCTCTAATCTATCAATGAAGCTGTGTGTCTTTTGATAGTCAATTATCTCATCTGAAACAAAATGATATTCCTACTTTATGTGATTGTTATGAGATTTATTGACATTTTATCTTTGTACATGTTTATACTTATTAAATGGTGCATCAAGCTTAAGACAAGAGGTAATACATCCATACATGTGTATTGCACTTAAACATACATAAATGTAAATGTTTGCATTAGAAAAATGTATTTTGTTTTTGTGTTTTTGGTTTTGGGGTCACCCCCGACCACGCTCAGGGTTTCCTTCTGGCTCTAAGCTCAGAAATCGCTCCTGGCAGGCATGGGGGACCATATGGGATGCCGGGATTCAAACGACTGTCCTGCATGCAAGGCAAATGTCCTACCTCCATGCCATCTCTCCGGCCCCAGAAAAATGTATTTTATGTTTCTTGCATCTTATGGTTGTTTGGAAGTGTATAATTGGCAGTACTCAGACCTTACTTTTGCCTCTGTGCTCAGGGATCACTACTGAAAGTGATTGGGGTTCATACATCATTTTAGACATCAAATTTGGGCCAGCAAGCCCAAATTGTTACCTCTGAACTATCTTTCTGGCCCCAACAAATATATTTTTATAAATCTGTCAACACTATAGTTATCTGCTTATGGTCACAGTTCACAGTTTTCAGATCTTTAAAATAAAGCTAGTAAAAGCCATAATCAAAGCTGGAAAACTGTCTTAGCAGTGTTTTCCATTACACTACTTTAACACCCTCTCAGTACCTCAAGGATTATGGCCAGCTGGAACTAAAATGAACTGAAATTTATCCATATCACTGTTGAATATGGAAGCTTTAAATTACTATTAAATGAGTAGATTTGGAGTCATATTATTACATTTCTGTCCCAATGGACATAATCAAGATGCGTCAGGCCCCTCCCGTTTGTGGGATATATAATTTGTGGCGTAGTAATTTGAAATTGGAAAGTCATGCTTTGTTTTCAATTTATCAAGTAAACACAAATGTCTCCTTTAGTCACAACTATGAAACCATGCATTTTTCTCCCCATGAAAATGTGATATAATAAATTGGTACCAATTAAATCTTAGCAAAACTTAAGCCATGACATAAAACATTTTCAAAGCAAAGTGTTCTGCTTCCAGAGAGCCATTCTCTTCCCAAACAGAATGGCTCCCTCAACTCAACCACCCACTCACCTTCTCTCTACTCCTTCCCTTTCTTCTTCAGGACGCTTCTTTATCCAGCTGTTATCCTGTAAGAAAGCCCTTCTTTTGCACAATTCCTGGAACTCCTGTTGCCTTGACGGTGTGGTCCTGTGAGTGGTACTCTTCATATCTAGCAGTAGAACAATAAAAATTTGAGAGATGTGATTGCAAGGAGTTGAGTGTAGATTTGCTAACCTGGATATCTCGAGAGGCACCTTTGATTGGACAGCATTAATTTTCTAGGCTAGCAAGTTAGTACTGTTTCAGAGGAGGATATGCTGGCAAGAAAGAACATATCCCACACCCCATCATCAAAGATAACATATAAAACTTCTCAGGTGCCAACTGAAACTTCCAGTATAGCTCGTGAGGCCCTGTCTAGCAGCAGGAACTTGGGATAAACCAAGCCTGGGTTTAGAGGTTTGACCAAAAAAAAATTCTTTCAGAAATACAAAAATGCTCTTAAAGTAACTAATAAATAATAATAAATTTTGATGATTTCAACAGTAAATAACTAATCTATTTTTTCTCAGGAGAGTCACAATCACAAGAGTTCATCAGTAATCTTATGAAATAAAGAAATCTGAATTTCAATTAAATGAGTAAAAGTTTTCACCCTTACATTTTTCTTTTTTATTTTAACTTTATTTATTTATTTATTGGTTGGTTGTTGGGCAACATCCAGCAGTGCTCAGGGGTTACTCCTGGCTCTGCACCCAGATATTGCCCTTGGCAGAGTGGGGGACCATATGTGATGCCAGGAATCAAACCGGGTCCCTACCACTTATGAATCAGCCACATGCAAGGCAAATACCCCACCACTGTGCCATCTCTCTGGCCCCATCTTACATTTTTCTTAAATTTATCTTAAACCATGTTATTCAAGTTAGGTAGGTACATCTATGTACTCAATATCCATATAAAACAGTTAAGATATATGTGATGTTTTTCCAAGATTTTAAAGTTTCCTAAGTAAGGCAAGCTTTATTTCATTACCATATCCTGTTGGAGGGACTTTTCTTAAGGTAAAATTGGACATGCTGTCTTCCAGGGATGACCTAAAAGACAAATGGGGATGGGAGAAGCACATTAATGACAGTAAGATTTTGGAAATAACATTCATTGCTTACAAGACATATTTTTAATTCTTTAACAAAGTGGCATGATCTAGTGTAACAAATACAGAAATAACATATAGTATCATCCAAGAACCTGAGAATCTATCATTGCAATATAATGCACAAGTAAACACCCAGAGCATTGGTGACCCCAATTTTATATAACAAGCAATTAACAGACTCAGGGCATCAATTAATTCACTTTAATCATTAAATATTATCCAAGCACATACATTATTTCTGGAACGTAGCCAGGGGTTGGAGATAAAAAGGTAGGGAAGGTGAGAGTATGGTTAAGTGAAAGGAAGACTGGTGTGACTTCCTTTCTACCTATGTGTAGAGTGAACTAAGGAAGATCCATCAATTCCTTCTCAAGAAAGTCAAAGTGACCAAAGGCCACTTTGATTAGCAGGGAGGGAGTCAAAGGACTGGAAATAGCCAGTCCAGAAGAACACTGTTGATTTTGGCATTGCAGAGTCATTGCTCAGCCATAACCAATATCTACAAAAGAACTGGTAAGGCATTAAGATGAGCCTTAAGTCCCAGTTTGCCTAAAATTTATTAGGCTTCCAAGATTGCTTCATAACCTTGTGAGTCCAAAACACTTTTGCTTCCATAAGCCTCTTTATACACATACACACATATACAAACACATACCACAGAAAGATATTTTATGACATGTCAATAGTTCAATTTCTGTTATCATATATTATTTTTATGTATTTTTCTCTTAGAAGAAATTAAATTATAATACTGTAAATACTTTAAATAGGTGCTTACCCAAGCTATCCTGGGTATCATACACTGACTTTTCTGCATAAAGGACAAATCAACCTTTGATTTTTATAACTGTGAGGCTTTTGGTGTTATTATATTTTACTCCCTATAGTGAGGTGGGGACATACTCAGTTGTATTCAGGGATTACTTCAAGCTTGATGTTAAGGAGTTTTTACTGGAGATGTTTGGTATGCAGGGATCAAACCTAGACTTCAGACATGTGAAGAATGTATTCCAGCTCATTGAATGACCCCTCAAGTTTCCCCCACTTTTGGGGGATCACATCTTCATGATGATGAGGGATTACTGCTGGCTCTTCACTCTGCAATCACTCCTGGTCATCTCAAAGGATCATATGAAATGCTGGGGATTGAGATCTGAGTTGGCTATGTGCAAAGCACATGCCTTACCTGCTTTAGTATCTCTCTAGTACCCTCAATCCTCTTTTGTTTTGGAAGGGCTATTTTTAGTGGAAAGAGAGCTCCCAAAGACTTCTAAGCAGGTCTTGTACCATGCCTAGTGATCCTTAGCAAACTCTGAGACTAAATCTGGTCTTTCTTGGGGGCATTATGTATTGCCAACAATCAAACCAAAGTGTGACAAAAACCAGACCTATGCCTTAAACTCTGTACTATCTCTATGGGTTTTGGTTTTAAAACCATAAGAATCTTGGGGAAATTGCTATAGTTGGTCATCAGGAATAAACTAGATACCACTTTCTAATTCTAAACAGTGTAGAGAGTAGCATTTAGGTCTCAACGTTGAGAACTAGGTCCTGGTTTATCACATTCAAAGACTGTAACTAAACTACTTAAACTTCTAGTAAGATAGCTAACAAATATAACAATAGGACTGCAGTCTAATTTATAGAGCTATTGTGATATTTAATGAACATTGTACATAAAAATTTGTCCTTTTAAACTATAAATGGCACCTGATTGTTTCTGGTTATTATATCCTGGTTATTATAAACATGAACATGGGGTGCACAGGGCAGTTTTGTATTATGTTTTTGTATTCCTAGGGTATACCCTTAGGAGTGCTATTGTTGGATCATATGGGAACTCAATTCCTTTTTTTTTTTTTTTGAGGAATATCCATATTGTTTTCTCAAAAAAGGATGCAGTGTCATAAAAGAAGAGAAAGAGAGGGAGAGAGAGAGAGAGAGAGAGAGAGAGAGAAGTAAAATGCCTGTCCCTCAGAGACATAAAGGAGCATAAGGGGATGGGAGGGAAGCAGGGCACATTGGTGGCTGGAAAAGTACACTGGTGAAGGGAGGTGTACATTCTATGACTGAAACCCACTTATAAACAATTTTGTAACCATGACATTAAAATAAAGCAATTAATAAACAAAATAAACTATCAATGACATTTGAACTTAATCAGTATTATCAGATAACTGTTTACTGTTATAGGGATAGCTGTTTTATAGATTTGATTAGAAGGTTCTATAAGCTTTCGTCTCCCATACGCTGTCTCAAAAAATACCTTCCTCAATAGCCTCTAATAGGATTGCATGTTGTGCTAAAGATACATTTCTTTGAATCAAGGCATGCCTTTCCTGGGGTCTGCTTTTCAAATGCCAGCACTCCAGAGTTGATGGCAGTGAGGTCTGGGGCCCAGACTAAGCCTTCTTCACCAGTCTGACTTCCTAAAACTTACCTTCCCTGAAACTTTTTAGCCAGTGGGATTTTATTATCCCATACACATCAGAACTACACATACATTTTACAACTAAAATTAGTAGCTAGAAACAGAAAAAAAACTAGGGTAAAAAGATGAGACTCAAGGTAGAGCCAACTCAGCAAGTGATCTCAGTTTTACAATGGGTCAGTATAAAGCATAGGCCAATAGACCAATAGAAAGCTAGATCAGTAAAAGCATCTTTTCTCTGATCTCCCTCACTTTATCCCACCCTGTATTTCTATCTAGCTCCAATTTTCCCTTCTTCTGAAGTTAAGTTTCATTCCAGTACTGCTTCTACATAACCCAACCTAAGATTAACCATCAATCCTATCTACCCTCGTTTTAACTTTCTTTAGACCAGGGGCTATTCTCTCAAAGAATAGCCAAGGGTCTGAAGGTTTTAGAGAAGTTTAAAATATCTATAATGGGGGACCAGAGAGATAACACAGCAGTAGGGAGTTTGCCTTGCATGGGTCCAACCCAGGACGGACTGGGTTTGATTCCCAGAATCCCATATATTGCCCCGAAGCCTGCCAAGAGTGACTTCTGAGTACAGAGCCAGGAATAACCTCTGAAAGCCAAAGGGTGTGACCCCCCCCAAAAAAAAACCCCAAAATATCTACAGTGAAAGAGAGTGATTTATTGACTACATTATAGTTCAGCTTACTCATGTACAAAATCCAGTAAAATAGGACTACTCTGAGGATCAATTTAAGTGACATATGTAAAGTCTGATTATTTTTTTTATTTTTTTGAGTTTAATTATTAATCAATATATAATAGGTGCTCAACAATCCCCTTTTTCCCTTGGGGGGGATCACACCCAGCAGCTCTCAGGGTACTGGCTCTGTGCTCAAAAATTGCTCCTGGCTTGGAGGACCATTCGGAATGCCAGGTTGGATGCCAACCTGCGTCCATGCTGGATCAGCCGCAAGCAAGGAAAACGCCCTACCACTGTACTACCACTCAGCCCCAATCACCAATTTTTAATTTTATGTCTCTACTGCCTTGGAAGGCAAAGAGCAAAGAAAAGGGTGTGGTTGGGTGTGGAGAGGAAGTTGAATGGCTTAAATTGTGGCCTCAGGGAAATCCTGGCTTGTTTGGAGAGGTTGATAAAACTATGGTAGAAAGAGGAGGTAAAGAGCATCCGAGGAAAATTTTAATCTCAACTACTCTTTTCATTTTTGCTTTTGTTTGAAGGTGCTCCAAAGTAATGCACAAGGGCTTTGGGAGTCACTCTTAGCAATATTTGGCCTAGTTGTGTAGACCTCGTGGAACAGTGCTTGATAGAGTGGTATTAATTACTCTGGTGGAAACTCAGTGCCTAGGGCATACAAGGTAGGCAATCCAATCCTTTGAGCTATCTCCCCAGCCCTACACATCCATTTCGTCTAAGTTTGGGCCTTGTTGTTTTGTTTCCTGCCTAACCTAATTCCTGCTTTTACATAGACTCTCATAAATTGTTTTCCTCTAATTTGAAGAAGATCTGAAGAGTTCACACTAATAAAACTGGAAATCTCTAATGTTCAAAAATACTGAAGGTATACTCAGTGAGTTCACAAAGAATACAAGTTCTATCATGAGACAAGACCATAATAAACAAAGAGAAATGGTTTTCAATCATTTTCTCATTTAACTGGGAATATTTTGTGATCAACACTTTAATATAGGCACCCTCTCAATGCCAGTGAAAGTCCAAATAATGTCTCCTGTCTCCCCAAATTTATATGGCAAAGCCCTTACCCACAGCACCTCAGAATTTGACTGTTTTTGGAGACAGGACTGTTATAAATGAATAATAAATAAATGAAAAAAATGATGTTGTTAGGGTGAGTCCAAACTGATTACAAGAGGAGACTATTTGGACATGTAAGGAGACATCAGGGGTATGAGGCTATGTGAGACACAAAGAGGTGGCCATTGATAAACCAAGAAGAAAGACTTCAGGGCAACTAGTTTGAACTTCTGTCATAGCTGTGAGAAAACAAATTTCTGCAATCAGTCAATTACTTAGTTTCTTGGTCAAAGAGCAGTTGACTAGTCCACTTGGTATTTTGTTATGGTGACCCTGACAAACTAACAAAATACCTGTGAAAAAGTCATTGAAAAATTTCTAACATAGCTGTCACTCAAAGAACTTTGGAAGACACATTCTTTATTCTACTGCACCTACAGAGAAATTGCTAATAACTTAAGTATCCACTTACTGAGCACTTCCTCTCAGAAGTGTACCTCACAGGTATTAACTTTCATCACACTTTTACATTCATCTTTAAGCTGAGACAACTGAGGTGTGCACAGATCGAATAAATTATTAAATAAATAAAAAATAAAAGACAATGTATGTCATTCTACTTAGACTTTTATTTATTTATTTATTTACTTATTTTGATTTGGGGCCACAGCCAGTGTTGCTCAGTGGTTACTCCTGGATATGTACTCAGAAATCGCTCCTGACTTGGGGGACCATATGGGACTCCAAGGGTCAAACCAAGGTCTGTCCTAGGTCAGCACGTGCAAGGCAAATGTCCTACTGCTTGTGCCACTGCTCCGGCCCATAGACATTTATTTTTTTGTATTTTCTTAATATTTGAATTATATTTATCTTCCTTTCACTTAGTTGACTTTGTGGTAATTTATAGCTGCTCTCATTTGGTTTCCATAGCAATGCTTTCAGGTTGTTAAAGTCCTCTCTTTTACAGGAATGGAAGCAGAGACCCAGCCTGGAAATCAAATGAGTAGTAAATTGGGACTCAATCTGAGGTTTCCTTGCACTTCCTGTAGAGAGCTGACTAGAGAAATTTAAATATCGCCTCTTTTTCTCTTTTTGTTTTAATTTATTTTTGAAATAAATAAATTCTTTAATTAGATCACCATGAGATGAACAACGACAAAGTTGTACAGGATTGTGTTTTAGTTATATAATGTCCAATACTCTTCATCAGTGTACATTTCTTGCTACCAATGCCCTTGTTGTACTCTTAGCCTCTCTCCCCTGCCTTTTTCTGTGGTAAACAATTTTCTTTTCTCTCTCTCTTTCTATTTTTTTTATTTTCTTCCTTTTTTTATTTTTTTCCTTTTAGAAACTGTGGTTTGCAATATTGTTATTAAAGGGGTATCACACATATCACTTTATCTACCTTCAGCATTCATTTCTTGTCCAGAGTGACCATTTCCTACTATCATAGATATCTTATACTTAACACTGGTTCTCACTAGATCCAATATCCTTCTAAAGATATTGCTGTTAGTTAGGCATTCTCCAGAAGGACAGGCTAAATGGAACCAAATGAGATTAGTTATCTGAATATGCTCATGACCCGTATTGCTTTCAACCTGCCAAGAACTAGTTTAGATTATCTAAGAAATGACCCCATCATATATTCTGATGCATTTGGTAGAAACAGTTTTCAATGAGCCATCTTTGGGTGTCTCCATTCTGTCAATTCTTCTAGAATATTTGCAGAAATAGTTGCCTGCAGAAGGTAAAAATATTTAATCTGACAAACCACAGGACTAACAACCCTAAGAATGAAAGCTAATGGCAGAGCAGAAAGTTAGAAAGGGCCTGGGTTTTCCTTGATAGCAGCAGATTTATTCCCAGTCTCAGGTTAACATTCACTAAATAAGTAAGAAAATGATAATTTATTTTATTTTCAGATTCTGTTAGCAGTTTAATAAGCATGTGGGACTGAAACTCATAATATTCAAAGAAAATTTAATTTTCTTATCAAATCTACAAGTTCCCAAGGTAGAAATAGCACTTGTCCAATAATCCTACGTTGACACGTTCTGTTGTTTGGATTGTTTTTCTTCTCCTTTGATGTTTCTTCTCTATTTTATGTACAAAATCCCTCAGCCCTACTTTCTTCATTTCACTTTTGTAGTAACAACAGATCACATCATTTTAACTATCTCCCTGTATCAGTCCATTTGGTTATCCCAGAGTCATTTCTAGAAATATTAATCTAAAAATGATAAAGTGGTAAAATCACCACATGAAAAACAATAAAATTTTAATTTAAAAAATCATACCATTGGGGCCAGAGCGGTGGCACAGCAGTAGGGTGTTTGCCTTGCATGCAATGACCTAGAATGGACCAGGGTTCCATCCCCTGGCATCCGATATGGTTCCCCACACCAGGTGTGATTTCTGAATACATAGCCAGCATTAACCCCTGAGTGTCACCGGGTGTGACCCAAAAACCAAAAACAAACACACAAACAAAAAACCCTATTATGCATTCATTTACCATAACAGCTCCTACTTGTACAAAAATTTTACTGCAATTGGAATTTTCTTCATGTTCAGAATATAAAGCAGTGTTTTTAAAAATATATGGGTAGCCAACTAGGTTGCTAGATATAGATTGTAAAGTTATTAAAAACAGATCTACAACATACGTTTCTGTGAATAATCCATTTTCAAAAATATTTTTTTCAAAAGTATTTTTATAGCATTAGATACTAAAAAGCTGGTACAGGGGCCGTAGCGATAGTGGGGAATTTGTCTTGCACCTGACCAACCCCGGACGGACTTGGGTTTGATTCCTGGCATCCTATATGGTCCTGGGAGCCTGTTAGGACAGATTTCTGAGAGCAGAGCCAGGAGTAATCCCTGAGTGCTGCTAGGTGTTACCCAACCCCCCCCCCCCAAAAAAAAGCTGGTATATTGGTGTGTCAAAAAAAATATATCCCAAAGAAATCTTTAGTACCTTTCTTTAGTGAGGTTTTAAATGGAACCTTTCCTGAGTTTCTAATCTACTTGACACCCAAATAATGACCCCTTAGTATCCTCAATTCAGTGCACTGGTTTTCTTTGTGCCTCTTCAGTTTTAGTCCCATTATGATTTTAACTTTTCATGAGGAAGATGAAGTTAATTTTGTCTCCTCAAAGAGTTACCGAAGCATATGTCTAATAATGGTGACACCAGCAACTGTATCTAAATGTGGAATTTTGAGAAAAATGTGTGAATTCTGTCTGTCTTTATTATTTTGGAAACTACAAACCATTTTATTTCAAGCTTTCAATGTGCAAGTTGAAGCCTCTGATGTGAAAACTTGCTATAACGAAATATCCATAAAAAGAGACAGTTCTTTTCAACTACTGACCCAGTTTTCATTATTTTTTGTATGACAAAACACCAGAAAAAGTTGGCTTTTGCCCTCTGACTATAGATGCTGTCCAAAAGTTTCTATCTTATGTTTTAGATGAAGATACTTAAGTTCATTATAGGTGCATTTGAAACTATCAAATATCTACTATTCCATAAGAGTGTCTTCATTTCTGCATCTTTATAGTTCTTTTTTTTGTGGGGGGGGGCACACATAACTAACTCTTCAGGGCTTATTCCTGACTTTGTGCAATTACTCCTGGTGCAATACTTTAATTACTTCAAAGACTATATGGGTGCTAGGGATCAAACTATTAGCAGTATGGTAATAGTATGCATTTCTTCTCCCTGTGGACTTTCTAAATCTTGAAATTAGTATTTTCTATTTGTGGGGGGGGCACTCTCAGTAATGCTCAGGGGTTACTCCTGGTTCTGTGCTTAGAAATCATTCCTGGCTTGGGGAACCATATGAGATGCCAGTGGATCGAACCGTGATCCATCCTAGGTTAGCTTGTGCAAGGCAAGCTACTGTTGCACCACCACTGCTCTGGCCCCTGTATTTTATTTTTTTAATAATAGCACTTTCCTGAGAATGGTAAAGTCTGCTTAGTTGATTCACTAGCCCAAGCCTAGCTGCAGCTTCACCTTATTATTGTTATTATTTTGGTTTTGGATCTTTGCCCACTAGTGCTTAGGGCTTACTTCAGACTCTGTTCCCAAGGATCATTCCTACCAGTGTTCAGGGACCATATGCTATCTAAGGCAACCTTAGACACAATCCTACCTGTTGTACTCTCTCCTGTCCCAATAAAATTATTTTAGATTTCACTCTTTCATGTCCACCAAAAGGCAAAATATCTCAGCTTATTTAATAACATTTTTGCCACTTCATGAAAACTTTATGTCTTTCTCTCTTAAACATTTATTTTTTTTTGATCACACCCAGTGGTGCTCAGGGCTGAATCCTGGTTCTGAACATAATAATTACTCCTAGTAAGGCTCATGGAACTATGTGGGATGCTGGGGATCTAACTGGCTCTGGCAAGTGCAATTCAAGTGTTCTACCAACTCTATTATCCTGTTCCCTGAAAAATTTCTCTAAAGAAAAATTGTGTGAACAAAGAAACTGAGTGGGGTTGGTAGTACCAAATGAGATAGTAAAAACAAAGCAGAAAAGACAAAAAATGCAGAGCAGAATATAGACTAACAAAAATAGAGGACCAAAGAAGAAAAGAGGAAAAGTACAGGCAGAGATATAGCTCAGCGGTAAATTCCCTGACTGCTGAAAGAGAACTAGGCCTGATTTGCTGGCATGGGGCAGAAAGAGAGAAAAAGAAGAGAGAAAGGAGGTGAGGAGAGTGAGAGAAAAATAAATTCAATGCTTACTGCTAACATTTGGTATCATGTGATACAATATTGTGCTTAGATTTTATATATATTATCTCATTTGAAGGTAAACACCATTATAATCCTCATTCTATACTTCAGAGAAGTTTTACATCAAGTGATTTAAATTAAGGCACAGTCTTTTTACAGAAAGCTAAATAAGTTTTGCAGAAATTTACAAAAGTATTTACAAAAATTGTAAATAAAATTTGGAGGAAGTTTAATAATTGAAAATGTGGATAGAGTGAGTGAAATAATTTTTTTCTGAAAGGGATTTTGATATGAGGGTTTGCCTAAAGTATAAAGAATATACAGTTAATACTTCAAACCAAATAAGTTTGCCCCAGAAGTTTAGGAAATAAAGACAAAAATGAAAGGAATTTCCTAGGCAATAGAGAACTTCAAGCAAGTGGGATATTTGGAGCAGATTGTTTTTAATCTTTTTACCAAGTTTCAGAAGATCAGCACAACGATAACTAGATATTTTAACTTCTTCAAATATTCCATTAAAGTTAACGTTTCTAATATGCTATGTCATTGATATCATTTTGGAAAATATCAACTACATTGTTTAATAAAAGTGATCTATTATATGAATCCTTCAGAGGATATTCCAAATATCAATTAAAAATATGGAGTTACTCCTGACTATGCGCTCAGAAATTGCTCCTGGCTTGGGGACCATATGGGAGGCTTGGGGATTGAACCGCAGCCTGCGCCATCACTCCGGACCCCTGATTAAAAATATTTTATCATAGGCTAGATCCAAAACCTTGTTAGTTATCTTCAATATCTTATTGTTATACACCTATAACATTGCTTTACTTTTCCCTTTCAACTTTTGAGTTAATTAGCTCAATTGCCCCTAATTACATTAACCCTGACCCTCAGGTGATTTATGTTAAACTCTGGCTAATAAAAATGGAAGGAAAGCACCAGAGTGGAGAAGCTTGGCTAGTTCAGTAAGATCCAAGATGCTGCTCAACATCCCTTGACCTAAAATACATTTCATCCCATGAGTCTGTCTGATTTTTTGTGTGAAACTGCAAGCTGAGACACCACACCTTATTTTATTTTATATTTACTTCTGCATATGTTCTCTCTTACTCTATTTTGCATAGCATACCTTTTCACATTATACTAGAGATTTGGCTCATAGAAAATGTTGACAGAGGTGAGGGTCTAGTAGGTACAAAGGCCAAAGTGCTTGTTTTTCAGAGGGCCAACACTGGTTTGAACCCAGCCATCATATGTTCCCCTAAACTCTACTTAGTTGTGGCCCTGATCTGCTCTCCCACTCAGCGGTGAAGAACATTGTTCCAGGAATCAAAATAAGTGCCAAATATTTATTCGCATTTTCTAATTTTTTAAAAATATGTTATTGTTACGTGGAAACTCTAAGCCATTGGGATTTACTATGGTGAGGTGGAATGAGTTTTTTCTCCTAGATATGTTTGTGCCTTTGTCACATTAAATTCTTACAAAGTCTGTAACATGCTTCATGATTTTCTGTTCTATCTCCAGAATTTGTGTTTATATTCGATTCTTACAATTGAAACAACTTAATTATTTTCTTTATTAATATAATTTAATATATATTGTGTAAGCTCTCCTCATTAATTTCCTTTCCAGAAGTTCTATAGATTAGTCTCACTCATTCAATTATTCAGATATTTGAAAATTATTTTCTTAGATTTAAAAAATCTTCACTGGACTGTTATTATATTTGGATGAATCATACTTCAAGTTCTGGAAGGGCTTACATTCATGATATAACCCAAGAGCAGTTACAAAAAAGAACAAAGTAACAAAAAAGAAATGGAAGAAATCATATATATATGACACTTGATATGTATATTAAGTGATATATGTACACATCTATGGAATATAAATGTAAATGTCAATCAGCAAGAATACTAATATTTTTGGAACTCTGAAATGACTTTGTACATATAATTAAACTGTGGCCAAAATGGGATCATGATTAAATCAAAGAATATCTGAGTTTTAGTCTTCTGAATTTTTTTCTATATGAGTCCCTTTAAACTTTTACCAAATGACACATACTGAGAATGAATGGAAAAAGAGGAAGAAGTGAGAAAATTGGTTTATTTTTGCCCTCAAAACATAAAATCAGTTGAGTATGCAGATGTATCATGCTTATCCTTATCCCATGATCTGTACATTATCTGGACTTCTGACTGTCTCAAGATGTAACCAATCCAGTCTGAAAAGCACTATGTAGAACCAAAGGGAGAATACAGGGATAAGATAATTGCCTGGTGTGCAACCTACACTGGTGACATCCCTAGCACTAATATAGTCCTCTGAGTATTTCCAGGAAAATCCTTGAACACAGAGCCAGAAGTAAACCATGAGTACAGTTGGGTGTCTTACAACCCTTCTCCCTATGGGGAAAAAATGCACTATATATCACTTTCCACCAGAATTTTGTAATATAACTGAAAATCAATCACCTTTTAGATCAGAGAAACTTGGGTTTTGAAACACAGAATGAACTATTTCTTTACTTAGAACTCTCAAGTATTCAATTTAATAAGTATTAAGGGCTTTCTATTCTCATGACTGGAAGTAAGGTAGTTACCATTTAATGGATAGCTAAAAACATACTCTTCCAAGTAATAAGCACAATAAAAGAATGACTCATAGCTCTAAAAGTTTAATGATGAACATAAAGTGCAAACCTAATAAATACCTTTTAATTTGCCAAAGCATCCACTTGAGAAAGGGTCTTTTCCAAAATCTGAAATCAAGTGGATTTTTACAAAGACAGACTAGAAACACAAAGACCTTTGGCTAAAAAGTGAGCATTGGCAACTGCACATAAATACAGTGCAATTAGTATGTAATCTGTCACATCAAAGTTCACAGCAAGAGAAAAGAGATTTGTTTAAATGGTTGTCCAGATACAGCTAAGGTCAGCTGACAAGCTGTGTGGGACTGATGAAGATTTCCGTTGGATTGCTCGCCAAGGATTTTATTACTTCCCTCTTAAATGCTTCAAGTTAGTGCCTGAATGATACAGGGCTCTATCACTTAAATCTTGTTTGCTTAAATTGACTGCTTAGTAAATTATATGTGTTCATTCTACAGTATGAGTTCAGTTGCCCAAAATACATCCTCTTTGTTTTGTTTACAAAGTTCCCAGGTAATTGAAGGTCTTGGGTATTTAACTAAGAATCTAATGGTTGAGCCAGGGTGATAGTTCATCAAACTGACAGCAAAGGAGTCCCAGCTTCCATTTCTGGCACCACAAAGTTTCTGGCACAATTGGAACCAAACCCTGAGCACTAGGCTCAGAATAACCCCCAAATATGAAGGGGTGTGGTCCAGGAAAAATACTAGTGGTTATGACAGAGCCATGTAAACAGCACCCAAAAAATGATAACCAAGGTAAGGGGTATCTCTGATTACATGTGCCATGACCCACACACACTCTGACATTACCTTCTTCGAGAGGGCTGACTCCTTAGAAAATTATGACCCCAGGAATATGACAAATAATATGACTGAGTCCCCAATCTACAAATTAAAAAATGCATCCCATTATTGTGTGAAATAGAAGTGACATAAAGATAGTGGTAGATGGACTTGCGT